>JACEVL010000938.1:215000-445000 GCA_020284085.1 Aporrectodea caliginosa
TCTCTCCTCTCTCTCTCTCTCTCTCTGGACTCCATTGGCAACCGGACTTGGATCTCCATTTTCAAATCAGTTCAAATCAGTTTATTATTGCAACCCAAAGACATAACAGCAACATAAATCACATCACAACATAAAGAGAATAAGAAGAAACCAGGGTAGAAAAAGGGAAACCCAGAAGAGGTGTTAGTCCCACTAGAGTAGAATATCCGTGCCTTTATATGTCTAACCTAAATTCAGCTTTGGCCTGTACAACTTACAAGGAAGATAGATCCTATAGGTATGGCTGGGTAACAGTATCTCTTCTCTCAAGGAAGAATGAACAGCATAATTACCTCAAATCATTGTACTAAAAGAAAACTTAACTATAATCTTTAACTAAGAACTTTACTAAATGCGGTTTATGCCATTCACAGTAATTTGATATCTCTGTGGACACGCCTTCTGACTTGACGCAGCGATGAATAAGCTAGTGCCCTACACTTAGCTTTTAAGTGGCCCTTTAGAAAATTTGGGGATTACGACTACGATTGGTATTTCTGGACAGCCCATTTGACAAGACGCAGTGCTCGTGAATAAGCTGGAGCCTGCACTTATCTGTTAAGGGTTGCACTTTAGAAATCTGGAATTTACAATTGCGATAATCTGCGTTTCCGGTTTTGGTGTGGGCTAAGCGCATTTGTTAAGGAAATTCCTACGACTTATAAATTTTTGGGAAGTGATGGCATCCGGATATTGTAATTGCAATTAATCTTAGAACTCATCATCATCATCATCATCCGTTCCTGACGCCAGCCATTTGGCGGCGATGGGTATAAATAAATGACCTCCGTTGTCCTTGGTCATTTGTCAAGTCCATTGCTCCCATTTATGTCAGTCCAAGTGATGTTATGTCCTCATTTATGAATCTTAGAACTACGTGACCGTTATATTACATGCGGTACAGTAGGTGTACTCAAGGCTGAGTTGGATAGGAGGCACAAATGCTTATTGCTTGCAAATGTCTGGAAAAGAATGTATTGCTGATCAAAGAAATTATACAGTATGTATGTATGTATATGTATTTACATCGTAATCGTAATCGTAATCTCCAAACTTCTAAAGCGCCACTGAAAGCCAAGCGCAGGGCACCAGCTTATTCACGAGCGCTGGTACACATGTAGGCATATATGTATGTATCTATATGTATATATGTGTATATGTATGTATGCATGTATGTATGTATACTCAGGCGAACATTTGTTGAATATGAGCAGACCACAAATGTGTTCTATGCAATTTTCGTCTGCACATCCTATCATCCTATCCTATTCTCTGTTTATTAGAAGTACAATTCCAGGTTAACTCCAGTTATTTTCATGAAGCTACCCATGTCTGCCGTTGTTCAGGAAACATTGTAAATTACTTTCGAGCCGGTTTTTCTTTGCTGCAGGGAAGGCTTTTGAAGGCGTTAAATTGTAGAAACTGTATTTTTAAAGCCCAGTGGCTTCCAGAAAGCAACAAAACAGGTGAGCAGTAGATAGAGCGTCTGCTAAGTGAATGAGTGATTTCTCTTTGGTTATATGAAAAACACAAAGATTGACAGATATTTACCTCAAAGAAAGATTGACAGAGATTTACCTCAAAGAAAGGTTGACAGAGATTTACCTCAAAGAAAGATTGACAGAGATTTACCTCAAAGAAAGATTGACAGAGATTTACCTCAAAGAAAGATTGACAGATATTTACCTCAAAGAAAGATTGACAGAGATTTACCTCTAAGAAAGATTGACAGAGATTTACCTCTAAGAAAGATTGACAGAGATTTACCTATAAGAAAGATTGACAGAGATTTACCTCAAATAAAGATTGACAAAGATTTACCTCTAAGAAAGATTGACAGAGATTTACCTCAAAGAAAGATTGACAGAGATTTACCTCAAAGAAAGATTGACCGAGATTTACCTCAAAGAAAGATTGACAAAGATTTACCTCAAAGAAAGATTGACAGAGATTTACCTCAAAGAAAGATTGACAAAGATTTACCTCAAAGAAAGATTGACAGAGATTTACCTCAAAGAAAGCCATTAAATGACCTAATCTGATCTAATCTAATAACTTCTGTAGTGCCAATGTCATAATGTTCAAGGCATCAGTTGTTGGTCACTACTAAGCAAAATTATTGTGCTAGCTATGTTCCATGGTGAGTCCAAATCAAATGTGATGAAGGGAATCAGAATAAAATACAGCCCGTAAAAACAAAGTTTTTTACTATATCCATCTAGTATCCTATAATCCGTCATATTAAGCAGTTACCTCTACAAATATATAGCATTTTACAACATAGCGTCCGCTTAATCAAGCACCGCACCCGTTTCTGTTGCAGCCAATGGCAACGCTGGCCAATCACAACGCTGCGTGTCGGAAAATAGGATTCCCCGATTCGAAAAGTTGAGTCCCCGATTCTATAAGCTAGCCTTTTTTGGGGGAGCTGAAATTTTGATAGAATGAAGTGTGTGCGAGGGCGAGTCTGTCTGCCAAGTTTCACGACGATTGAATGATTGTAAGTGATCGAACTAGTCGTCGCAAGATTTGACTTTTTAGCCTGTGGCTCAAGCAAGCAAGCAAGCAAGCAAGCAAGCAATCAATCAAGATTCCCGCAAGTTAAAGTAGATGGATAAAAAGACAAAGTATGTATACAAAGGACCAATGCATACACTTCTGAAAGCACTCTGACCAGGCGTCAAACATTCGAAGTGATCTTGTAGACCATCTTGATACAAAGCTCACTCTTTTGGCATATAGTTAGATGGTCTATCTGTCAAACCAACAGTTAAAACACAATAAAGTCACGGTCTTTGCCATAAGGAATTAATGGCGGTATGGATGCTGTCTTAATTTCACTAACTCATGCCCTGGTTTCCAACCGACCTAAATGCTGCAATTGACATCCAATTGGTATCACTAAGACAGGTTTCTGTAAACTACAATTGCCTAAAAGTTCTCTGACCAGAGCCATAGCAAAAACCTGAAATATGATATTCTCCCACTCGCAGTGCACTAGTTGCACTGACTGCCCATCGCGCAAAGAATCCAGTTTAACCTCTGGTAAAGTGTTATAGTTCACAAAGTACTGCACTTAAATCGGCTGATTAAATCGTCGCTGTTTCGTGCTTACCCATGCCAACAAATATTGCACTCGTTAAACGGAAACCGTGACTCTTGGGTGCCGTACAAAGGACGGTGCTGTGTTCTTGATTGGTGAAGCAAGGCTTTGCAATTCGTTGCCCAGTTCCATCCATTGTATCAGGTTCTTAATCATGGGTGCCATCTGGGTACCACCATTCTTCTTATTCAACACTAAACTCATCTCATTCGACTTGCATACCCACCGAAGTCTTAGAACTGCATTTCTATGATCTTGTGGAATTCAACCTGACTTCTCTAACGTAGGCCTATCTATCTATCTATCTATCTATTCTATCTATCTATCTATCTATCTATCTATCTATCTGTCTGTCTGTCTGTCTCTGCCTCTATCTGTCTGCCTCTATCTGTCTGTCTGTCTGTGTCTGTCTGTCTATCTTGTCTGTCTGTCTGTCTGTCTGTCGGTCGATCTATCTGTCTGTATGTCTGTCTGTCCGTTGGTGGGTGGGTCGGTCGATCTATCTGTCTATCTGTCTCTCTGTCTGTCTCTCTGTCTGTATATATCTAGCATAAGCAGTTCGTGCCCGCCAGTTATAAGCGTCATAACCAACACCATGAAAAGTCACTAGTATCAATATTTTACTAAGTGTCACTTGAAGTGACCATTGATCGATGCCTTGAGCATTAGCGTAATGGCGCTATAGAAGTCAGATTAGATTAGATCATCGTCATTATCAGAGTGGTCATCATGATTCTTACCCTGCTCATTATCATCAGTACTGTCATAGTCCTCATGATTTTCATCTTTGTCATTGTTATGGTATATGCTGACGTCAGTCTTTGAAGTTCCTATTTTAATATTTAATCTAAAAAGGAGTATAAAAAAATCTATTTTCCTGATTTATTTTATGTTGCTCAAATTTCTGTAGATTAAACTTCATTATGCTTTGTACACGTACAACCGGTGTCGTTTAATATCGACCAACGACCTCATATATATAACATATCGACATATATAACATATCGACAGAATACATACGATTGAGTGTATTCTACATTTTTATAGAGCAATTCTAGATCTGAATGAGGCACCTCAGCTGAGCTTAATATCTTTTAATGAACACCGAATTACAAAGATGCTCCAAAATTATATGTAATAGCTTTCTGGTGCTTCTCTTTTATGATTATTATTTCCTTTATATTTTTATCCAAGGTACATAATGATCCCTCAGGATTTCAAAAGTCAATGATAGCATTTTTATGGGATGGCTAGGCTAGTCTTTGCTGATGTTCGGCTCAATACGCTTTCTATTATTATTATAGTTATTATAATTATTATTATTATAATTATTATTATTATTATTATATTAGTAGATTAGACTATAACAAGGAAATTTGCAAAATTTCAAAACAATTTGATGCATATATTTAGTAAAAATCGCGTTTTTGTAAAATCAGTAGAAATTATTATTATTATTATTATTATTATTATTATTATTATTATTATTATTATTATTATTATTATTATTATTATTATTATTGTTATTATTATTATTATTATTATTATTATTATTATTATTGAGTCTGTCTTCTCATTGAAGTTCATTTGCGTGGACGTTGTCCAATTAAGATGACCCAGCCGATCTCACCCACAAGCCAAGCATAGCGAGATTCATTTACGCAAGAATTGTTTACAATTGGACAAAGGATTTTTCTTTTTGGGCTTGATTTGGGACACTTGTAGTTTCTTTAGCTGAAGCGCTCTGTCGTCTTTAGTAAGTAAATGAATCTGAATCCGCAGTGCATTTTATTTTTTAATGTTGTTCTTTTAGGCTGGAATGGCTGTGGACATGCAGAGTGTTGAAGAGATGTTCACTGCCATTTCTCCACTCCTTGAATTGTGTACGCCAACGAAACATCTGTTCGACTTTTTTAGCAAGGTATGCCCTCAAAATCTTAGCCTTACGTGTCATGTAGATTCATTTAGATGGGTTATTCAATCTAAATTCTATTCTTTACTTCTTGAAGAGAGTACAACAATGAAACGAAACAAATTTTCGGCTTTTTTAGCCTTGATTGATGTGTAGACTCATTAAGGTGGAATATTGAATCTAAATTCATTTACCAATCAGAGATATCCTAGTCACTCATGAAATATCCTGCTGAACATTTTGATAGGATTGTCATCATCATCTTCTTGATTGTCATCGTCATTGTCATCAGAGTTACATCTATCTTATGAATACGGCTAGGCATTTGACAACAATTGATGCTTAAACTATTTCTCTTCCTTCAAGAAACGCTTCAAAACTCATTATTTCTGAACATCTGGATATCTAACTGCTCGCCACTTGATTCGCATTTCTATGTGATCGTGTGCATGTTAAAAATTTTCATAACAATAAAAATAAAGATTTTCGTAATAATAATAGTAAAAATTTTCATAATAATAATAGTAATAATAGTATTAGTAGTAGTAGTAAAAATAATAATAATAATAATAATAATAATAATAATAATAATAATAATAATAATAATAAACAACAACAATTGGTGCAAATGATTGATCTCCATTCTTTAGTCATATATGTGACTGGCAAATGTCTTTCTGTCTCTTTGGAAATAAAAGAACATATAGCAAGATCTTGCATTATTTTTCTTGATCAAGTCCTTCCCACAGTTGCTCTGCTCCATTGATAGATGCTTGGTGATTAACATAGTTGTTAAAAACGGTCAAATCAAAATAAAAATTTGTAAAAAACGTCGTTTTATTGAAAAAAAAAAAAACGAAAAAAAACAGAGAAAAACGGACAAGAAAATAATTTGACTTTTCTACATCTTTTACTGCATTTTAAAATTAAAAACCTTGATTACACAATTTAATTTTAATCAGCAAATAACATAACTTTATTAGTAAACACCAAGTAACAGTAATGTAGGCCCTACAACAATTATTTTCTTTTCCCTAAGTTTTGTTTAAAAAGAAATTGAGAAATTAAAAATATTGAAATCTTTTCAAATTTAAATTGTATGCATAAGTCCACATAAATCCATGCTGATATAAGCAATTAGAAACTAAACTTTGTAAGTATAGAGTGTACTTAATTACAAATTGTAGGTCTACTAACAATTCTGACTTATATAAGAACTTGATATATGGAGTAATATCCGTCAGTTTATCAGTCAATCAGAGATTACTGAGTACAAAGACAACATTTTGGATAACTTAGAAATTCAAATAACTTTTATAAATTTTATTTCCTGTACAGTGCTGTTTATTTCTCAACTGATGACACTAAATAGTGACGTAAATAAGATGAATCCTTGAAAGGAAGCAGACAACGTAAGGGATATCAGACAAAAATAAAATTAAACAAATAGTAACAGACAGTAAATAAATAAATAAAGTTACATACAAAAAATAAAAAACGAAAAAAACTAGACGAGAAATAAAAACGAAAAAACGACGTTTTGGGAAAATAATAAAAACGAAAAACGTTTTTACAACTATGGTGATTAAGATATTGGTTCTTAATCAATGCGCCGTAATATTAAATAAAAAATAACATTTTCCAACCAGCATAAATTATAGTCGTGGACTTTCTCTTTCGTTTAAAATCTGTTCTTGTTAGTGCTGATTCTTATAATACCCTAAAGGCACAACTCCGAGAAGTGTAAAATTTTTGCTGACGTGTCTATCCAAAATACATAATGCAGCAGTAGTAGCATAAGGTGTCCGTCCTTCTCGTCCTTGAACATTGGCCTGACTATATAAGGAGCCCGGAAGTTGAGGGATTACAGACGCCGCCAACAGACGTCATAAGATGTCAAGCTCTTGACGTTGATTAGTAATCTACTGCTTCCACCCAGGGATCCTGTGTATGATAGTTTTCCAGAAAATATCCAGTCATTCATCAGCCACAAACGTGACCAGGTTTCCAGCAATTGCTAACTGTATAAGTGTATGTGTATATAAATATATATATATATATATATATATATATATATATATACATATGCATATATATATAAATATATATATATATATATCCCACTTCTTAAAGCAGAAATGTCAACTGCACACTCTTCCTCAAACTGTCAAACTGTACTTGAACTACTAGATAAAGTTTCAGGTGTTTGAATCAATCAATCGTTTATTTGTAGCCAAACAACAATAAACAATAATATTACAAATCAGATTGCACTTTTAAGTATGGATTGTTGAATGCCACAAGGGAAGGCCCTGAAGGGATCAAAGATCCCGCTAAGTAGGGACACCTCTATACAATTTCAACATAATATGTGGCGACCGAAAGATGCTTTACATAGTATAACAGTTGTTGACTTGATTAACATAAAAATCTTAACTAACCTTAACTAATTTAAACTAAATATCGAAAGTAAAAGGAATGAGTGGGAAGTACAGTTACACATATGGAAATAAAAGATGAAAACAATGAAACAATAAGGCAATGAATTGATATGTAGGCCTACTGGTTACATGGGGTCCAGAAGGGATCATGGATCCCGCTAAATTACAGCCAGTCGATACTTAGATTGGAATAAACAAACAAAAACATAATGAAATCGAATGTAGTTGACTTTAGCAAATCTCTATAAAATTCATACAACATACTATACACCACATAGGCTTTAATGGCACTTTAGAAGTTTGAAGATTACGATTACGATTACACAGGCTTTCCATTCCAAATTGAAATCTCACCTCTTCAAGAATTTCTATCGTAATTCATCCAATCTCTAACCTTCCAAGGTTTCTTTCTCGTCCTCAGCAAAACCTTTCTTGGCAGTTCCTCAACCTCTTCCATGTGGTCTCTCTGGCAACCGGACTAGGACCTCCGCTGGACATACTATGCGTCGCTCTTGAATAACCTGGTGCCCTGCGTTTAGCTTTAGAGTAACGCTTTAGAAACTGAAGTTTATGATTACGAGGATTCATTTCCACGAAAACATCTCTATCAGAGTAAGGGGTCGTCCATTAATTATGTCAACGAATTTTAGGCAGTTTTTGACCCCCTACCCCCTTGTCAGCAACTGTCAAACATTGACTGACCCCCTAAAAAATTATGTCAACAATCCCAGAAAACCCCCCCTACAAAAAAGAAACACAATGGCTCAATACATGTAGAATCATTTTTTAAATTTTATACACTAAAAAATGCAATCTCGAATTTCAAAATATATGAGTTTAGTTTATTACCAGCTTTTTAGTAGTATGAAGCATTAAGCACTTTAAACATTTTTAGCATTTTTAATGTTTTCACTACCATTTGGAAGGGTCTGTGTTGATTTATTGGAGAAAAATTTGTTGACGTCAACTTGTTTTGACCCCCTCCCCTTTCAACAACTGTCAAACTTTTCCAAACCCTCCCCCTATTTTGTTGACATAATTAATGGACGACCCCTAATCAGTCACTTCAGAATCAAATACTCACATCTCGAAAGATACAATCTATGTAATTGTAATTGTAATTACGACAATATCTAGAGCATCGTCAGAATCAAGCTACTTCAAGGATGCTTTACTCACGTTTGTGACTGCAAGTGGTAAAAATTTTCTTAATAAGGGTCATAGGCCAGGCTCGTTGTAACGGAAACGTGTGTAGTTCCAAGGACAGTTCTTTAGTGCAATTCAGGCGTAGGTCTATGTGATTTTTTTGTAACCATGGATAATATAAGGGCGATTGTTTATATTTCTTTGCCATAGGATTTAGTGCTTTGTTAATGGTTTGTATTAAGTAGTCCTAGACGTGTAGTAAACGATTCTGAGATTGCGTTATCGCTTTTCACCGTTTCACCATGCTGTCTCCTTTCCAGTGACGGCGCTACAGCAGGGCAAGCCAGGGCAAATGCCTTAGTAAAAAAGCCTTTGCCCTGGTCGTTGCCCTGCCACAAGGCTGCCAGAATTGTTGCCCTCTGCCCGCCCTCAATCGCCCTCTGCATGAGTTACTTGTATGACTGCCCTGGCTATGCCCTGGTTACAAAAACTGTCTGGGCGCTTGGCGCCTCTGACGTGGTATGGAAACTGACCCAACCATAACCATACTCACCCCTTCAAGTAGGCAACATCTGACGTGGTATAGAATCGCCAACAAAAGAAAAGGGTGAGAAACCCTTAAGGGACCAGGGTCCCAAGGGTTATCTTGGAGATATTGGTACCAAAAATTGTAGACTTTACAGTTAGTTTACATAGCATTAGGCTACATTAGACTGTAACTGTTCTGGGTTTGGTGCGATATATTATCTGGTGTTGTGAATTTCCGGTGTTTGATTCGTTTTTCTGGTAGAGCGTGCCAGAGTTCTGTTTGTCATGAGATAAACTAATCTACTATTGATTGGAAAGCACTGGCTTCTACGGAACCATGGCCTACAGCTTAAGATGGCCAATGATAGCTAAGCATTTAGACTCCATCCGTGCTCTCAGCCTGGAATTAGCGACAGCCCCTATGGAAGAGCCTCTCTATTTAAGTGGCGCTATATAAAATATGCAATTACAATTATTGTGGGATGCGGTGGTGTAGGGTATGTTCGGTGCCTTGCAGCCGGAGGGTTGCGGGATCGAATCCACCTCAAGCCACCGCGTACGGACCCTGGGCAAGTCCTTCACTCGCAATTGCTCATGCGCTTCGGCGTGAAACTGCGATTCAGTGTCCGCGCTGTAGTCGGGAGCGGGAGCGCCTCTGAGTAAAAATCTTGAAGGAGCGCTATAACAAGTGCTCAGACATACATATTGCTATTAGAGGATATGCTTGGATCATGGATCATGATACACGATGATCATGGATCACCATGCACTGGGATCCTGAATCATTGATTGTGGTCACACATACTAGGATTGTGAATCAATCTTTGCTTTTAATCATGTGTCATCATTTACTAGGATCGTGGATCATGATATTCTAGGGTATTGGATCATTTTTTTACTAGAATTATAGATAATTATACATTAAGACCACAGAACGTATTTGACTTGATTCATATTTCATGATATATTACAAAAGGGGATCAGAGATTTTAGATCACGATACAGAAAGATCATGAAATTGGTATCTAAAATAAGGGAACAGACAGAGATAGAGACTGTGAGACAGAGAGATGTTGTTCTGATAGCCAATGTTGGCATTCTGTCGATTTGTGTAATAGCAACACAAGCTAATTGCCTTTTCTTTCTCTGTTCTATCATCGATTGATAGCATCCTCTTTGATGGCTGTTTTCTCTTTGTCTGGTCGGGAGTGCTTCGGTTTTCTTTGAAGTATCCGCGTTTGACGTCCTATATATAAATTGACAGTGCTGGACCGATTTTGTGGGCCTTGGCTTTGCATGTGAGTCGATTTTTCTGAGACTGCTTGTCTATTGATCCCATTGCAATTTCCTATGTGACTGCACACTGTCGATTGTGTGGACTGTCGTCGTCTAGAAATCTTCTGGCAGCTTTCATCAGCTGCAGATGAATCATTTCTTTTATGTAGTCCTTCTTTCTCGAACGGACCATATGTTTTCTTCTACCATTCCTTCAATCAACCGTCTGCTTTCCTGATGGCCTCTGAACCCCGAGGACTGATTTTGAGTGTGCTTGGGCTCGCCACTGGTAACTCTTCTGATTTTCTGTGCACTTGTTTGCTTACTGATTATATTCCTGTTCTTATTGACATATAACGTCACATAGGATAGCGAATAGAATCGCCTGTGATTACTGGTCGATGGTGCTACATGTATATAAATTTTCTTAATAAATTAGACAATAAATAAATAAATTGCTAGTCATCAGCTGATGTGTTACGTAACTCTGTTATTGTTATACTACTGAAGAAATGTAATATAAAATGCAAGTAGCCAGCATTTCTAAATGCCACAGATGAGTTGTGTCAAGACAACTTTGGCTGCTTGATTCATTCATTCATTCATACCGAACATTTGTATAGCGCCCCTTGAAACTACTAGAGGCGCTCCCGACTCCAGCACGGCCAAAAAGAACGGTTTTAAGGTGAGAAAAGAATGGGAGAGAAGGTCCTAGGAACAAGGCGAAGCTCCAGAGGAAGGCCATTCCAGGTCGAGGGGCCCCCACCGAGAAAGCGCGATTCTGCATAGTGAAGGTTCGAGCAAAATGTATATGTACGATATGTACATCTGTACATATGTTTGGATCAGGTCCCTAATGTTGTTGGGTCACTTGTATTGTATTTCATTTCATTACCAACACTTTGCCTGCCTGTCGATTATGTTTTGACTGAGCACCTGTGAAGTTGCTTAATGCGACTTTGCTTTTTTGTGTTCTGTAGACATATCAAGATTACGATAATGATCACAGAACCAAAAATTATTTATATTTACTGTGCATAAAGTGATCCTTCACCTTGAACTGTAGCCTACACACGTCGGGAAAAAATCAAGTAATTTGTGATAACGTAATTTTAGAGAAGAATCTTCAGTCGCATTTGTCTCTTCCTTTTTCGGGGAAAATTGATTTCCATCCCACGTTTCAGTCGGGTACTATAGCGCTGCGTCGACAGCCCATTAGGAAAGGCAGCTTATCGACTGCAGGGAGACGGAGACGGTCTGATCCGGAGCAAACAATGATTATGACTTGATTGTTCTTCACAGTCGCAGTCATCGAAAGCCGCGCAGGACAGCCTCCTTTCCCATTTAACTGTGAACCGCTAAGTGCTGCAACGTGCCACGGTTAAGATGGCAGTGACCAGTCTGCAGCTCCTCTGTATTTCCGTCTGCGTAATATCCGAGTCGGCTGCGGTCTCTCTCGAGTGTCGTTTCGCAGACGATTAATGCTACTTCGGTACTTGTATGACTGTGGTCAGTATGTCTGTCTCTGGGCTTTTTATCACTTGAACGACGACGACGATGTGCATTGGCTCCCCTTCGCTTTCGGTGCACTTTCGTCGTAAAAGTGTTAAAGAGCGAATTATAGAACCTCGCAAAAACTCTGTGAACATGTCATGTCTGTCTAAGGGAGTTAATAAAGTACGTCACATCTTAGAAGGGGGGGTTTAAGAAAGGGACAGTTTGTGACAGTACAACTGTACGTCACACATTTATTTATTTTATTTTATTTATAATTTATTTTTTATTTTTTAGTAGAATTTCATAGCTTTAAAAATAATTTTCAAACGATTTTCTGAAACATTTTAATTAGTTTTTGTCAAAATAGCATGAAATGCATATCTCCTGAATGTGTTTTTCACGATTCCTCGCTAGGAGCAGTAGTAATGCTGGCGCCCTTGTTTATGTATTAGCCTTGCTTTGTGTATTATTATTTCTATGTTGAAAGTGTGACGTACTTTAGGGGGGTCCGAGTTTTGTGACAGTTTGTGACAGGGTCTCGGTAAAAATGGTCAAAAATAGCGTGACGTACTTTATGGACGGCCTAAGGGAGTTAAACAGGTGAATCTTAAGAAACAAAGGGAATACAGTACAACTGTACTTTGATACTGCCATTCTTACAACTTAGTTCAGAAGTGCACACACGACGAAATCACAGATACGATTATATTGCAGGACAATTGTGAGCGAAGGACTTGCTCAAGGTCCCTACACAGTAACTGCCTTGGGTGGGGCTTGACCCTGGAATGGTAGTTGGGCCAAGTTGAAAGAATAGTAATCGTATCGTAATAATTATCTCGAGATGTCTACAGCACCCAACAAGTGAAGTCGCGGAACCAGCTTATGCACAGGCGCTGAGTCAAAACAAATTGATAGGCAGGTAAGGTCAAAATTGGTTCCGAGTCAAGGGTCAGGCAGGCAGACAGTCAGACGGTTAGAATAAATATTCAAAGGAAGACTATGCAGAGCATGATTTTCCTATGATGATGTGTGGAAGCAAGGAACCTGTAGAAAACAGTGCAGATTTTCCTTAGGTAGCCGAGTATGGCTGACCTACTTGTCTGAAGTGTAGGCCTAATCTTTGATAAGTGGAATTTCTTGCCTTGAAGAAGTTCAGTGCACCTTGGTAGTTATGGCGGGTGGTTCATTTGCATGTGCTGTGGAATTGTTGCATATGTTGCAAAATGTCAATGTTTGTCTTACATTAATAAACGCTGTGTGCTCAAGATGCTCGTTTTGCTTTGAACAGTAGTAGTACAGGAGGCCCTTGGTTGCGATATTGTGCTCCTGTTTTAATTAATTAATTAATCATCGTTTATTATTTCAAACTGACACACTGCAGTATGATTACAAGTCATAGTATGAACGGATGATCACAGTGTTTGGCCAAAATTTCTCGGAAATACTGTTAGACTTTTTTTCATGTGCGGAATTACTCAGTTTCAAGAGGGACAATTTGCCACAGTAAGTATGGCGGGAGTTATGGTCTCCTAGCTAGATGGAAACGTTATCGTTGGAGAGATGAAGAGCCAATAGTCGGCCACGGAAACATGTTTGCGAACAGACATCGGCGACGTGCTGCAGCGTCTGCACTGCGCCACAGCTGCTCCCAGGATAAGTGGCCTGTCCCCCGTTTGACGAGGGGGTTGTGTGCACAAGCTACCCTGGCTGGTCTGCAATCGGTGTAGCGTTGATCGGAGGCGAGTCGAAGCCTGGAGGGCAGAGGGCTCAGCGATGGGGAAGTGCTTAGTCGCATTCACTGCTCCCCACATCCTTAACGAAATAGTTGTCATATTCCCGGATGGCATGGCCAACCGAAATGAGTGGATTGAGCACAGGCGTGTCAGCTGGCGCGAAGTGATATCGTCGTGGAGTATTGCTTCTCAGGGCCGATCATATTATAGCTTCAAAGTCAGAGGACAAAGCAGTGCGTCAAGTCGGGAAACAATGAAGCAATTTGGTGAAAAAGCAATTATGAATGCAGAGACCTGATTGGAAGGAAGATTTTGCTGATGCCGGATGCTTGTGGTACCGCTGTGTTTAGCAGTGGGACTCTGAATGGATTTAGAGGGTGGATTATTGTTTGAGGTCAGCAGCGCCCAGTTTCAGGTGTTGGCGCTTCTCTTCTGTATTGATAATCCAGTGGTGACGTATCTGGTTTGGTGGCCTAGAAATGTGTCCCTTCGTAACTGAATTATGGGCATGGTAATTGCTGAGAAAGACAGACAGACAGATAGATAGACAGACAGACAAAGACATAGATATACAGACAGAGACATATTATATAGAAAGAGACAGAGTGAGTGAGTGTGTGTGTGCTTGCGTGCGTGCTTGCGTGCGTGTGTGTGTGTGTGTGTGTGTGTGTGTGTGTGTGTGTGTGTGTGTGTGTGTGTGTGTGTGTGTGTGTGTGTGTGTGTGTGTGTGTGTGTGTGTGTGTGTGTGTGTGCATGTGTGCATGTATTGTTTTTGTGTGGAATTAGCTGGATTATCCAGTGAAGCTGATTGTTTCATCTCAACCAGCTTGCATTGTTAGGACTGCATGAGCATGAAATGAGTTTAGTTTAAGTACAAATAGGTGCCTCTGGTTTTTACTTAAGTGGGGGTAGGTCACCGTAGGTGATGATGCCTGTTTCTCTTAGACTGTGGAAGTCAAGTGGTAGAATTGCGTCTGATCATTCTAGGGTAGTGACCATGTGAGGGCTGGAGCTCAGACTGTGCTGAGAGGCACGTGCTTGTCATAAAATGAAAATAAACATAAGTAGGGCTACCAGTGATAGGAGCGAGCAGAAAGATGTGTTACAACTTAGTATCTGTTTAAACAATCATATGACTCTGATTGATTTGTTGAACTCATGTACAGCGCCCTTTCCTTCGGCCTCGGCTGTGCTACGGCGCTATAGAAAGTCTTATTATTATTATTAGTTATTATTAATGCCCCGAGGTAAACATGATCCCTCAGGGACTTCAAGATTAATTATTATTATTATTATTATTATTATTATTATTATTATTATTATTATTATTATTATTATTATTATTATTATTATTATTATTATTATTAGTACATGTATAAAATGCGTCTTGATAATCTGATTGTCGTCCAGGCATTCCTCGTAGATCTAGGAAGTGTTGGGGGAAAACCTAACATTAACTCCTAGGAATACCAAGAAAAATCTTGCCTGTGCTCAACGTGTGTGAATGTTTGCGGCAAAATTGCAACTGGAATGTCTATACGTAGAACGCAGTGTTAGTGGTGTTATGTAGCATTATATCTAGGTCTGAGTTGGATAATATATGATTCCAGTTAATCCTGCTGGTAGTAAATAGGACGATGAATCCTAGGGCGCATAATAGCAGGGTCTGTATTTCATTTTTCTCCCACTTTAGTGCTTCCGTCATGTAAATACTTGAGTTTCTGTTTGTACAGCAATAATTATAATGGCTGCAGTAAAATTAATGGGGAAAACATCTACCGGTACTTCTGTGCTGTAAACAGAATGGCCAGCTCATACAATAAACCCTAGAAGGCAATTCCTAACCTGACATTAATATACCCAGGAAGGTTTTAGCAGTCTAGTGGGGTCAGCGTTGAAAGTGGGTGGGAACGCGTGGGAACGGCTTTCCCAACTTCCGAATGCTCTCGAAATTCTTTGCTTGCGTTCCCACTGCTCACAATGCTATAGAACCCTGGTAACGCATGCATTCCAATGAAGGTCTTCTTTGAAGTTCCCACTGCTCACCCAAACCAATTTAACCACTGAGTGTGGGGTACTTTGTCGTTGTTAATTCTGTTGAAGCCTGATAGAATTAAAATGTACAATTCTGGGTGACCAAACAATAAAGTTATTGATGAATATTGAAAAGGAGCTTCTGCAGTCCCAAAGAATGATCTGTTGGGGTATTGTAATAACTTCGGCTAAGCTGGGTGATAGAGGGACTGTGATAACTGCAGCCCATACAAGTACTGAAACTTCAAGTGATAAGCCATTCATCATAATACGATGATGGGCTTATCACTTAAAGTTCCATATTTTGTTGATTACCGTGGTCATGAAATTAATGGCACCAACGATAGAGAAAGCACCTGCACCTTTCTAAGGAGAAATTGCTATGTCTCTTGACGCCTTGGCAGTGTTAGCTTTAGCTCGGTTTCTCGTCTGTGAAAAAGCTGGTTCCGTGATCTCTCGTTTTTTTAGTTGCTGTGGAAATCTCTAGATTAGGTTTACGATAGTGGTGGGTTTATCAGCTAGGTTCATGCTGTTCCAGCTCCCTTTTTCTGCAAAAGCGGAGGCGACTAGGAGAACTGTGGATGGTGGGAGAAGTAAAAAATCTGATGTTTAATCGAGGTTAGGCCTTATCTGGAGTTACACGTACTAGGGAAGGAGTCTGTTACCAAGCCTACTAATAAATGTCGGTATAATGAGGGAGATAATGACGATGGCGTGGGCTGTGACGTACGTGCTGTGCAGTTGGTCCTTCTTAGGAAGGCTCCACGTTGTCTATAAGCTCCATGCGGATAACAAGTCTTACAGCGCCCCTCATTATGCTGGCTCAAACAAGAATAGAGTATAGGTTTTCGTTTTTTGAGTAATAATTATAATAGACCAGGGATATGATGGCTGCAGATGTGATTATGGCATTGAAGTTATTATTTCGAGGCAGTCTAGGTTTCAGATGTCTTTGTGGTAGGCCTAATTTGAATATGGCCATATTCACAATTTCAGTAATTATAGGCCAGTGATATGGGAGCTGCAGATATGATTGAGGCAATGACATTGTTATTTTGAGGCAGAAAAGGTTGGCAAAGATTGATGGCAATGTTTAGGTAAAAGAATAGATTTATTACTAACTTTAGATTTAGTATAAATACTATAGTTTCTATAGTTTCTAAATTAATTGTATGCAATTATGCATCCGCCTATAGTAGTATATTAAAATGCAGTGACCATATGAATGGATAAGCGGTATAATAGAAGAATTAGCCCGTTTCCTCCGAGTTTATTTCTGTTCTCAATGGTAATTTTAATTATATGGATTAATTATTCCTTAGTAAAGGATGATTATTGTGTCCCTGGTCGCCCCAAGCGGTTTTTAGGAAAGGGGTGGTGTTAGTTGAAATAGGAGTTACTTCTTATTTCTGGTTCCAAAAGTTTTTTTTATTCAGTCAAAGCTACTGTTTGACCAGTTAGTTTATGAGCGTTGGTTAGAGATATCGTTTTGCGGTGATAGTTTTGTAGAGTGTTTGTCTTTATCAGAATATAGAGTGACCAGTTAAACTTAGTTTTACACTAAGTGTTGACCTGTTAGTTTTATTTTGCTCTAAGTTAAAAGCATCGTTTGTTGCTTATACTTCAACACGTGCAACATCGGTTGCACCTGCTTTGTCACGACTTCTCTCGCCTTTGAGCGAGTGACGAACGATGTGCGTGCCTTAGATTCATCTTCGTGACGACTTTGACTCAATATGACTCTTGTGTCCACCTCCACAGGACTCTTAGTGTCTTCATTTGTTTCTTTTTAAGCTGTGACCATCATCATCTTTCCCTTAGCTGCACTTTGACCTATCGTAATGTAATGTAATGTAACAAGACATTTATATAGCGCCACTTAAGAGTCTCACAGAAGCGCTCAACACGTGGCCATCAAACAGCTGAAAAAGTGCGTCTTTAAGAGTCAAGAGAAAACCATGTAACCACATGCAGCATTAGTGGCAATCACAGTTGGCGGAAGAGTATTGAGTATTGCCGTGTTTGCATACTTATTTGCATACTGAGGTGTGATTACGACAGCAGTATGAGGAAGAGCAGTCCCTTGACCTAGCCTGAGAGGCAGCCATAACTATGAAGTGTTAGCGACTTCATTTTCTTATCTATAGCATTAGAGGGCAGGTGGCCAGTCCTCTCCCTCACCGTCTCATCTTCCCACGGACAGTGTACGGTCAGTGTACTCATTGCGGCTGAGTTGACTAGGGCACAGGTGGAGCAGAAATCTCAAAACAAATTTCTGCCTTGGCGGGGATTTGAACCTCCGACCTCTCCGTTGACTGTTCTATGCACTAACTGCTTGACTATTGAACATCTCTTGAGAGCAGTAAACAAGCTGACTGTGGTGTACATGTAAATATATTCAAGGGAAGGTGGTCATGGATTACTTAGACATAGACCTAAACACTGCTTAGCCTTAGAGCAGTAAAACGTGAACATTCTTGTATCCTGCGTATACATGTTATGAGAAATGACGCCAATCATCGTCGTCATGACGAGGTCGTTAAATAAACGTTATAATCATGGATTATTGAGTTAAACGACACTCTGTCCTATGATTCTGTTAAACACCCCAAAACTCTTTAAATTTATAACTATGGTATATATTGCTTGACTTATTTAATTCATGAATGGATGTGTATGTACATGTAGAACGTGTTTTAGTTTATGAATTTCCAGTAATAGTTACAGTTAATAAGCTAGGTAAGCTGTATAAGCTTTTAGTGCCTAGTACAATTTCACTTATTAGAACTTTTGTTTGCTGGCTCTGGAGCCGGTGTCACGAAATAGAGTATACATTAGTGTGGCCCAAACTTACGGGGAAAATTTTGTTGTTGAAACATGCTGCTCCACAAGGCTGCCCTTGTTCCACTTGACAAGAAGACTATGTGGTGAAAAAATTGAAGAGATCTGAGCATGTTTAGAGGTCGCGCCACTTTGACACTTTTTGTAGAAATCGCAAAAACCGCATGCTTGGGTTTTGGAACTTGGGTCCATTGTCGATTTACTCTTTTTATCACAACAAATTAACGAGGAGTCCAATTTAGATGCACTTTTGACTGTTTATTTATCTAGATGAGAGCTATATCCTAATTAAAATATAAATACGAAATTCAGGGTCATTCAAGGTCATTTCAAGGTCATAAGAAACCAAATCTAACAAAAATCGAAGAAAAATGATCAGATCTCAGCCAATAATGGTTGAAATTGGTTAATTCTGTCACGTATTTCTCGTCATGATAAGGGCTACCTGTGATAAGAAACAAGGATACCAAATTGTAAGACGATCAAAAGTTATTTTAATTACAAAAGGTCAATTTTATAGAAAATCGTGGTCTGAAGTTGACCTTTTTGTCCTTAAAATAACTTTTGATCGTCTTACATTTGGTATCCTTGTTTCGTATCACAGGTAGCCCTCTTCAAGACGAAGAATGCAAGAAAGAATTAACCAATTTTAACAATTAATGGCTGAGATCATTTTTCAAACTGATACATGTCTTTTGACGTTTCATACTATATAATGTAAAAGTGTGCAAAAGGCGCGACCTCTAAATATAGTTCAATCTGTCCAAATTTTTGCATACAGGGTTATCTTTTCATGTGTAACAAGAGGCAGCCTTGTGGAGCTAAACATTTCCAACTTTTGTTATTTTGGGCCACTCTATTACCCCCATACATGAGTATCCCCTTAGCGAAATGGAGTATTCGGTTTAGTTTGCATTTTGGCGGTTTCTAAGTGTATTCAGTCGTACTGTTTGGATTTATTGTACACATAAAATATTTTAAGTTGCTTATCTTTAGTTTGTACGTCGACCTGAAATTAATTTACTTCGTTTTTGGTGATTTTGACTGGATTCTCGTCTTGGCTTTCGTGACGTGTATGACGATGGGGGATAGAATGGTTTATCCCCCTGGATACTCTACACCGGTTTATTCCATCCGGGGGGGGGTTGCTTAAGTGGGGATAGAATATCTCGCCACACCAGCACATTTCTGGAGGTGAGAAGAAGTCATAGCTAACACTGTTAGATCTTTTGTTTAGTATGGACTCCGAGTGTGTGTTAATTCATAGTTTGTGTTTCCTATTACAAACAGAGCTGATGGTCTTAGTCCATGGACAGTCATTATTATAGCTGGGGTCGCTTGGAGTGTGAATTTATTGTAGTGCCTGGCACTGTTGACCCCATAATACCTCACTGATGAGTGGACAATTAGGGATTTGCATAGCTGAATAGGGAAGCAAATTAATCTTGTTGGAACTGCCCTCACTAGAGTAATTCTCGATAAGATACTGTTTGTGGATTTGGAGATACATGGGTGGAAGAGGTTTAGTATATGTAGCGTCCTTCTCTTGGTGGAATGGCTGCAAAAATTATGGATCCTGCAATTGGAGGGCTTCTGTACTTAGTCTTGAGTACTGTGAATAGGAGCAGTGTCACACGGAAACCTCAATGTTCGTGCCCAGATTATGGACAGGCAAACATTAGGAAATTCAATATTTAATACGAATAATTGGAGCCTACTGCAGTGTTTGAGAAAAGTAAGCCTAAGTTTCTACAGATACCAAAAAACCTACAGATACCAAAAAACCTTTATTTTTGCGACCATCTCCAATGAAACCCCCCCGAAAATCTTAAACCCCTTCGAAATTTTTTTCTGGCTACGCCCTTGGTGTACTGTGAATAGGAGCGGTTTCACAAGGAAACCTTAATGTTCGTGCACAGATTATGGAGAGGCAAACATTAGGATAGTCAATATTTAATAGGAATAATTGGAGCCTACTGCAGTTATTGAGAAAAGTAGGCCTACGTTTCTACAGATAGCAACTAATAGGAGTATGGATACATTTACGGCATAATGTTATTAGATAATTATATTCTAGCTTGTGACTGTTCTGGTTGAAACCAACCTTGTCATAATTATAGTTCAGACAAGAGTTTCTTTAATTCAGATTTAGATTATAAATATGTTGCAAGGTTAATAAGCATTTTACTCAGGTGATTTCTGGCTTAATTAAGTTGACAATAAATAATGTTTGGTTGCTAAGATTGGTGTATATTTTTGTACCTGGTATCATTAATTATTTTGACCGTTACTGAGATTGTTATATAGGAAGACTGAGTGGTGGATATAAGATCTATATGAATTAATAGAATTATGGTGATATCAGGTATTAATTATGAACTCTGTTATTGTAGCATATGGGAGGTTGTTCATCAGTGTGATGCAGATTGTAAGAACTGGTGTTGTGAGACTCATGTATAATTTCTTGCTATTGGTGGACGGGAAGTCTTGATATTAGAAGAAATTTTGCTGGTAGCATTTTGTTAGTTATGTTGGACGTGATATTACCATTTATGCTAATTAATGTTATTATGTCAGTGCCGTTGGATGTGCTATATTACCATTAACGTGAATGTTATTGACTTTGGATGGGATATTACCATAAATGTTAATGTTATTGACATTGGATGGGATATTACCATAAATGTTAATGTTATTGACTTTGGATGGGATATTACCATTAACGTTAATGCTAGTATATCAGTGCCACTGGATGTGATACAAATGCAAATATGTTGCTGACCTACGTTGCCGAAACTTGACATTTTTCCTGTACAAAACTGCTTGCTTTTCATGGTTGCCAATCACAATGTATTCTTCAGTGTATTGTATTGTATTGTATTTACGGATTTCTAAAGCACCTCTCACAGTACGACCTAATAATTAATCTAGTGTGTTGTCGGTGTTCAATCAATTTCGTTTATTCTCTACATCAAGCTGTCAGGTCGCAACTTGTAACAGGTAGCAAAAATTGTCTCAGCTCTGACAGTTAGTTATTAAATGGGTTGAGATAGCAAATATTAACTCAGCTCTAACAGTTAGTTATTGAA
Organism: Aporrectodea caliginosa; assembly: GCA_020284085.1. NCBI lineage: Eukaryota > Metazoa > Annelida > Clitellata > Crassiclitellata > Lumbricidae > Aporrectodea > Aporrectodea caliginosa. The sequence goes on from JACEVL010000938.1 coordinate 236,639, forward strand.
GGAGAATTAGGCTAGTGGCAGTGTAAGTTAGGGCAACGAACGAGGTAACCAATAAGGTATAGACCAGAGATAATGTATTTAGTAGATGTTTTTAAATACACGAGATGTGAAATTGCGATCGTCCTTGGTTGGGAGGAGGAGGAAACCGTGTGGCCTCGGTCTTAGCTTGATGCGTTGTAACTGTATCCTAATAGTCACATTTATGTAGCGCCTCTAACAAGTCCGTTCCGGCAAAGGCTGCAGACACGATGCAAAAACCACGAAGAGATTTAGTGGTTTTCAGCCACAGGCGGAAATGAGGCAAATTAAATTCATTAAACTCGTCGCACCAGTTGCTAGGCAACCTGTTCCAGACTAATGGCCATGCCAAAAAACTTCTATGCTGCACGTGTTCACGTTCAGGAAAAAGTAACAGCCTGGTCATCTTGCAGAGTGATGAGACCTGTGGCTGTATTACTGATGCAGATAATGACAACGTAGAAGTAACTAGATCTCCTATCTGCTCGTCACTCAGTCATGCCTTACATAATTTACTGTATATCCATATCTAAATGTATGTACAATAAAGTGTGGATATGCCGTTGGTATAACAATAAAAAATATATGTGTATGAGAACACAATAAAGAATATGTATGTATGAGAACACAATAAAGAATATGTATGTATGAGAACACAATAAAGAATATGTATGTATGAGAACACAATAAAGAATATGTATGAGAACACTTAATCTAGTGCATTTTGGGTAAATCAAAAAGGCACTGCAATATACTTACTTACATCAATCAATCAATCAAAAAGTTTTATTGCCACCATTTCAAGATATACAAGTATACGATTTACAGGCTCTGATTAGAAACGCCACAATAGGAGGCCCAAAAGGGATCTAGATCCCGCTAACTAGGGACACCTAGATGAATGTTACATTTAAAAATGTAGGCCTATAGGAACATGGAGGATATATCTCCATCACATTTTGTGCAATGGGTGCACAGTCCTGTACATATGTTTTTCTAGTATAATGTAATGACTTCTGTAGAACAGTTTTCATGTGTGTATGTATCTGTATGGCAATGTACTTAAGTAAGTAAGTAAGTATATTCTTTACTTATCCAACTGCATAACCACACTTTGGTTTAGGCCTACATGAAATTACACATTACAAAGCATTCTTGTTAAAAACGTTTTTCTCATTAAGTTGTCAGCCTGTGGGACAATTCGGTCATGCGGTCTGGGACGCAGGGAATAAGGGAGTGTCTTTACAGGAGGGAGCAGCGGGTTCAGAACATGGCCCGGGTCCGCCAAGGCAGCAGTAAGAATTCTCCACAGCTTCACAAAACGTGATGACACACATGAAGAAACTGAGATAATAAAACTGCAAATCATGGAGCTCTTCTTCTGAATGCTCTTCAAGCGAGACTCATCATATTGTCTTCTCATGAGAGTCTCTAACGAGTCTATCTTGAACTGGTGCTATATGAATCCGTAATTACAACTATAAATTACAGTGGATGAGACTCCATTTGACGGTCGTTTCAAGTGAAACCTTAGCGAAGGATCCTAGTCCATTAGAGATGTCCAGCAAGGAACGGATAGATCAGGGAAGCCATAAATCCAGCCATTGGTGGCAGACGAAGCTGCAACAGACATGTCTTAGTTTAGACATTAAAGAATTTCGGCTTAAATGTATGTTACAAATAATATTATAATGTGAAAAGTACAGTGACTAGAGTATTAGAACTGATATAATTTGAATAAGTTAGTAAGTACTAAATACTCAATGTTGAAGCATTGCAGATATTAGTAAGCCAACAGAATGCATTAATGCACTGGAAATGTGAAGTTTTGATTTAAACTAATTTGGAAGGTTACTCATTCATTATTCAAACTTGAAAGCTCCAGGGCCACCCCTAAATATTGAACCAGTTGCAGAAAATTTTTGCACATATTCTTTTCTTCATACATGTAATTGAAATAGATTGGAAGGCTGCCAAAATATTATTTTGAACTTTCATTTTTAAGGCCCACCATATAGTGTGTGTATATGTATGTGTGTATTTAGGTACGTACATATGGATGGATGGACGCGTGTGTTTGTATATATGTATGCAACTATGCATGTATTTATATTTAATTAATTTAATTTGCTTCTCTTAAGTACCTCTTAAAACGCTGCAGATGGAGCTTGATTCTACCTAGATCAAGTCCCAGTGAATAGGCTCCATGGTTCTATCTCTTGAGAGACGAGGATTCAAAGGAGTTTATTATTCTGCGTTTCTAGGAACATGCGTCATTCGGAGAACAGGTGGTCATGGAAACGTATACAGAGATAAATTTCCAGATTTTATTAATTATAAATGAAAAAGAAGGAACCGTAGATAATGCATTTCTAAAAATGTTATGATGCACTTATAAAAATGTTATGACGCCACGGCCGTTGAACCAGCTGAAGACTCTCTCTTGTTTCAGAATTTATGAGCACCTTTGATAACGATAAACACACACACATGCAGAAGCATACATAATTACACGGTGTCCAGAAAATGTTTCCTCAGTATGTCCAGGAAAACGAACTCCAAAATAAATTACAGTATGATGTATACTTTAAAAAATTGTTAATGCCTTTGAAACGCCTACATGTATAGGCCTAGTAGAGGAGTCGGGAGTGTAATTATTAGCATGCATATATATAGTTAGTGTTCAAAATGTCCCCCTTTGGATTTAGCCTGCACTTACAGAAAGGCCAGTATGCCACTACCAATTTGCAGTATCGATAAATCATTGAAGCCATTATCGGTATATCATCGACATATAATATACATGTTCGTTGATGGTATATATAGGCCTACAGTTAGCGAAATAATTACGTAATAGTATGACTTTATTTTAAAGGGAGCAATCATAAACTATAAAAATTTTATAGTAAATAATTATGTAAAGAATCGTTTTTAAATGTAAAAATCTAAAAGTAGGTAAAGCATCTTTACAATGAAATGTATATTTCATGAAGTTTTCTTTGAGTTTTTCGAGTTTGTAAAAGCTCTCCTGTTTAAAGGCAGCATTCATTAAGCTGTATAAAATTATTTATAGTAAACAGGTAGGTAAAAAAGCTTTTAAAATGAAATCTATATTCCATGTCAACTCATCCATAGTGCCAACTCAGTATAATGAGTACACTGACCGTACACTGTTGGTGGGAAGAAGATACTGTGAGGGAGTGAACTGGCCACCCGCCCTCATATGCCGAGGCTAAGAAATTGAAGTCACTAACACTTCATACCCTTGGCTACCTCAGGGCTAGCTTAAGGGACTGCTCCTCTTCTTCTATATCTCATGAAGAATTGCTCAAATTATTCGAGTTTGCAAAGCGTTCCCTTTTCTGGACGACACTGTTTGACGAACATTAGTGTTCTGAACGCATCATTTCCTGGTGAATATTTCCTGTAGATACAGGCCTCTGTGTTTGCGTGCTAGCGTCGTGTCTTCGTTTTATAAATACACAAGCGTGACGTTAGAAGAATGCGGTCTTGACGAAGGAAGGCTCGGCATGAAGACGTCTTGGAAATTTCGCGCTAATGAGTCAGTTTTCTGTCAACTTCTGTGGTCGTAATTACGTAGCAACTGCGATGACCTGCCGCTTTTTAACGGTTGGGGGTCGCCAGACAGGAGAGGAGGCTTTCGGTGGCTATTTAATCAGCCACCGTTGCCGGGGCTTTGGGCATTTCGTGTCGGTCTTACATGTCCTTTCCTGACTTCAGAACCGGTGGCCGTGTTGGCAGCTGCTAATACCCTTTGAGAATTTTATGTGTAGGCCTATCTGCATGTCGGGTACGGGTATCCCGCCGACTTCTTTTTCTTCTTTTTCCGAGTAATTACTGTTGGATCGGACGCACTCCCGTGGTTTTTATGATGGCGGCCTTCGTTATAAAACACGAGATTAATTACTTTTTGTGAATATACTTTACACTCGGATACGCCTCTCTGTACGCAACGCATTCTGCTCGGCTGTAAATGTATGTTGCTGATTTCCTGGTGGCTTTGTAGTGTTGCTTATGCTGTTTGCCATTGTGTTGAGCTTTCAAAGCCATAGTAGGGGGCACTTGCCCCTTACCCCAACGTGCGGACGTCCGCTCATTGGGACAAGATCAAGTGCCCTATATATATAGCCTACAGCTGTATATATATATGTATATACACACTAATTAAAATTAATGCATATTTTTTATAATTATAGCATCTTTTTACAGCTGTATATATATAAATATATATATGTATGCAGATATATATATATATATGTATAGCTTAATATATATACTGTTACTGGCAACACAATTTCATAATTATTATAATTACACTTTTCGACATGACAATATATTTTTTAATAATGAAAATCCGAGTACAGACATCTTTTTCTTCATTGGTCATCGGACTCGTATACAAATAAATATTGATGAAGACCCAAGTCTGTGCCAACGCAGCAGATGTATTAGTCGTTAACAGCATGTTAAGCTTATTAAGCTTCACATGCCGTTAAGCTTAATATTTTATTTCTGTTACTGGCAACAGAAAATTTCTTGTTAGTGACTTATAATAATTTTGAATTATAGATCTACACTTTTCGACATGACAGTCCACGTGCTTAGCATTTGACAGCCAGGTCGTTGGTTTAACCACCAGGAGTGGTTGAATACTAACGTATGAGAGTATCTTCACATGTTATCTTGTTATAGGCCTAGTCAAGGTAGATGAAGTTTTTGAAGCCGTAATTACCATCGCATAGGCTAACAGGAAGACTGGGAGAGAACGTTCCTGGCCAGTGAAACGGGCCTGTAGAATATCTTAGTGCAAATATTAGCCAAATTTTACCTAGTTAATTTATTATGATGTTTCCCTGTAGACAACCCATTCACTTGAAGGCTTCAAGGTTAAACCGCTTTCATCATCCTCGTGTAAAATATGGACATAAGCAAGTATACAAAGAGACCACGTGAAGTAGAAAGCGGCGAAGTGGAGACTAACTTGAAATGACAGAAAATACTGCAAGAGAGCACTGAACCAGACACAGTGATGATGATGCTATTTATAGCAACGGTGACGTGCGACTTATAGGCTTTTCTGAATATGACATTGGACGTTTCATCAATGCCAAGCAACGCATTAATTACTGATGCTCTCAAATATCGTTTGCTCCTGTAGGGCTGTAGGTCCTACGCTTTCACACCTACGGAAAGTTTTGATTTAAAGCAGACCCAAATGGAAAATGCATGTTTAGAGTTGATTGGTTGCAGCAGTATTTGCCATGGTTGGCATATACTTGGCAAAACTGAAAGGTGCTCTGCATTTACTGCGTTCTGTTTCCACAGAGTGAAAATCGCGACTTTCAAGGTTCATTTGTAGCCTCTGCGTTTGCAAAATATACACTTCAACGAATGTGCAAGAAATCACACAAACTCAGGGCAATGAATCTAAAATGCCCATTTAATAACAATAATGATAATAATAATGATAATAATAATTTATTATTACTTAATAATAGTAGTAATAGTAATGATAATTTTATATTATTATATTTATAATAATAATATTAGGCGTCCTGCTGCTGTATAAAATAATAATAATCATAATAACACCAGCAGCTGCTGCTATTGTTATATTTCTTATTATGCAATATTTCTCAATCACTTCCTGTGCCTTGCCCCAACAAGAAAATGAAATAGAAAAGCATAATACCTCATTTTGTCTGACCACTAAGTTACTAACAGCACTTTATAGAATTTTATTTATTGCTTGAATGAATTTCTTCATTGTTCCGTTGCTTTTGATCTTCTTTTATTAATTCTCTTGTTCACTTCTCTTCCTTTCATGGCTGCTGCCAAAATGGACAATGTGCCACCATTTGTTCAGTTCCATTAAGTCTTGGGGACGTTTGGTCTGTCTCTTGCAATTGTATTTTCCTTTGGAACCTTTCTTTTGCGATCAAGTTGTATTGTGACCATTCCCGTTTTCTTTTGGGATAGACAGAAAGTCGATCGGAATGAATCCTGTCTGCGTAAATAAAAGAAACAGTGACTTCTCTTCTTCTCGTCTCCTCTGCTAAAATACAATATAGACTCGTACACACGAAGTCATCGAGGGACCTCCCTTGCGATACAGCATCGAAACCAGACTATACGTAAAAAGGGATAATGCTGAAGCCAATATTTAGCGCCACGCTCCAGTTTCTGTACAGCGCATTAACCAGTATCGTGTGTTAACACTTTAATAACGAGCTGTATTTGTTTCCCAGTGACTTCTAGTACACTGTCGTCGTTGAAGTTAAGTTTATATTTTAGGGACGTAACACCACTTTGCGTTAATCGGACTGGTGTGTTAATCAGGAGTTAATAAACAGGAGTTAATAAACGAGTTCGCCCTGTATATCAACTATTGGTTCTACTAGTAGTAAATCTGCTACTGCTATTTGGAATCTGCTACTGTTTGTCAGCTGCTAACTTCTGTGAATGTTTAACATCTGGTTATAATAATTATATGAGTGATAGGAAAGTTGCATTGGCTGTTTTTAAATCTGCTATACAATACAATACAACTGTATTTGATATACCGACCTCCTTTCAAAGTTCAGAAGTAAAAACACAACATAGCATCTATGGCGCTGAGCAACTGTGAATGAAGAACCTACTCCAAGGTCCTTACTCAGTGATTGCCCGAATGTGGGCTAAAACCCATACTCTCCACATACAGGTCAAGCGCTCCATCAGTTCTGCTATAGTACCTTTCCCCACTGCTAACTAGTTGCTCTGCTGCTAATTTCCAATGAATAATAAATTTGCTACATGGCCATTTTTAGATCTGTTAAACAGAATCTTTTTTACTAATAATAAATTTGCTGCAACCGTTTTAAGATATTCCATTAGTTTGGCCGTATTTAATGTATGACGATCATAGTGGACACTGTCATCTGATTTTTAAGAGGAAGCTTTTATGGATTAGATTGGCTGTCAAGCAACGTGGTCATCTGCAATGATCCCAATAATGACGAAATATAAACCACTTGAAGCCCATGTTGTGTTAATTTTTGTTAAGCTATGTTGTGTTAAACTATGTTATGCTAAACCATGTTATGCTAAACCATGTTATGCTAAACCATGTTATGCTAAACCATGTTATGCTAAACCATGTTATGCTAAACCATGTTATGCTAAACCATGTTATGCTAAACCATGTTATGCTAAACCATGTTATGCTAAACCATGTTATGCTAAACCATGTTATGCTATTGTATGTTATGTTCTGCTATGTCTTGCTATGTTATATTCAAGAATGAATTGCGAATTGCTTATTTCTGGACTATGAACCCAGTGGGACTTCTTGAGTGATGACAATGTTGGTGGTATAACGACAACGTTGATAGCGTTGATGGTGATGACATTGATGATGACTATGACAACGACGACGATGATTATGGTGATGATGATGACAATGACGACGATGATGATAATGATGATGATGATGACGACAACGATGATGACGACGACGACGACGATGATGATGATGATGATACGAGATAAAACTATCCTAGACCTAAGAATTACCGGTACTGTACACTAAGAGATTGTTTCTGTGCTTCTATTGTGTAGTACTGTCGTCATCAGGATGTTGGTCAGTTTGTCATAAACGTGTTTACGCCAGTCATTTACAAGATTCTAAAACACAATCTGGTGAGTAGGGCTATTATACCTAATAACTCATGAACTCATGTACAGTGCCCTATTATTCTGCTTTCTGCTATTTTAATCGTAGGATTATTATTGCATAGGGCCACCATTAATGTAAGCAGACTGATCTTCTGGATAGTGACCAGACTATGGCTTGATTTTGGTGCACCATCAGTTTATGCTTTGTGGATTTAAACGGAGGCATGGTTGAAGTTACTAATTACAGTTAAATTGAAGCGGGGCAGAAATTTGTTTTGAGATTTCTGCTACACCCTGCACTGGGCACTCCCTAGCCAAGGGGCCGTCCATAAAGTACGTCACGCTATTTTTGACCATTTTTACCCCCTCCCCCTGTCACAAACTGTCACAAAACTCGGACCCCCCTAAAGTACGTCACACTTTCAACATAGAAATAACAATACTTCCGAAAGCAAGGCTAATACATAAACAAGGCTTCGCAACAGCATTATTACTAGCGCTCCTAGCGAGAGGAATCGTGAAAAACACATTCAGGAGATATGCATTTCATGCTATTTTGACATAAAACTAATTAAAATGTTTCAGAAAATTTTTGAAAATTATTTTTAAAGCTATGAAATTCTACTAAAAATAAAAAATAAATTATAAATAAAATAAAAAATAAATAAATGTGTGACGTCACACATGGCCTGACCCCTCCCCCTGTCACAAACTGTCACACTTTCTTAAACCCCCCCTCCCCCTGGAGCGTGACGTACTTTATGGACGGCCCCAATCAGCTATGATGATGACACTGATGTACACTGTTGGTGGAAGAAGAGATGGTGAGGGAGAGGACTGGTCACCCGCCCTCATATGCCGAGGCTAAGAAAACGAAGTCACTAACACTTCATACCCATGGCTACCTTAGGGCTAGCTTAAGGGACTGCTACACTACTTCTATATGTGATGAAGCGTTGCTCAAATTATTCAAGTTTTGCAAAATTGTTCCCTTTTCTGGATGACACTGTTTGACGAACATTAGTGTTCTGAACGCATCATTTCCTGGTGAATATTTCCTGTAGATACAAGTCTCTGTGTTTGCGTGCTAGCATCGCGTCTTCGTTTCATAAAGAAGCCAAGGAGAAAGTGAGTCAGTTAAGACGATGAATTGAGACTTCGCTGCAGAGTAGAAATTGAAACTGCAATAGGAACCGAAATGCAAAAGAATTGCTAAATTGAAGTACAGTCTACGCCGCTTAAGTGCAGAGCCCCAGAGACTCCCTTTAACCTATGCACTTATCGCACATAAGAGGAGTTCACGTGTACTGTGTAAAATTGGTTAAATGTATTAGTACATGTATTTAGTAACTGAGATGGAACCTACGTACTATAATGCTTTCAGTGACCATTCAGTTATGCTGATAGGGACAACCATCGACATAGCCTATATTGAGTGGACACAGCATAAGAGATTCAAACTAAAACCTAACCATTTGCCAAGCATTTCGTCGCATCATCGACGTTTACTGGATGCGATATTTATATGAGGTCGTTGATTGGATGGACACAGAACCTATTATGTTAATGAGCTCTGTCTGACATCAAGTTTGGTAGAAAGTTCAGTAGGTCGAAGCTTCACTTTACAGTACAGCTTTAGCTGTGCTATGCTGTGTCCACCCAATATACGTCGATGGTGACCACAGTGCCGCTGATACAGACCTACACAAGGCATAAACCTAAGGTGGCAGTGATGATGACGATGACTACGCCATGAATAAAAATCTGAATTCCTATAATGTTTCAGATCATATTTGGATTCCTTCAATGCAGCATTTTGCCGGCTTCCCCTTAGCAAAATAGAAAATGATAGGATGAGACAGCATGCCAGTATTATCTCAATGCCATTGGCCACAGAATCAGCCTACTTAACCTCCTTTGTCAGTACCACTCAGAGCTCGAGGGTACGCGTACCCTAAAATAGAATAGGCCTACGTTAAAATACGTACGTACCTTTCAAAAATAGAATACGCGTATGGTACGTATCATACACGAAAATTTTATTTATGGTTTGTTTGCTTAAATTAAATTGAACATTCTTATAATGAGCAATGACGTGGTTAACGTATTTTTGTAGGCTATTGTTTACGTACCTTAAAATAGGGTACGTTAAAAACGTACGTACCTTTCAAAAAATAGAATACGTATGGTACACACCCTCGAGCTTTGATGCCACTGTTACTGAGCTCTTAATGGTCTTCCGGTCTCAAGCCAGTTTCTTGTAAAACAAGATTCAGAAATCCGACCATCCTTTGCTTTGGTAATCCGTAGGCGGAGATGTCAAATGGTTGCTGATGGTGTTTTCTATGGCTTGGATTACTTAGAGTGCCTGGCAGATCCTTTTCCGTATTTAGAGCAGTGTGCTATCATCATTCTTCGATGCATTTGGTGTACAATGGCTCTTAAGAGAAGAGGAGAGTGCGCTGTAAAAATTTAGGTAATGCTTGGGACATATTAGCAACTTCATTTCCTTAGCCTCGGCGTATGGGTGCAGGCGATCAATCTTCTCCCTTGCCGTGTGAGCTTCCCACCGACCGACAGTGTACAGACGATGTACTCATCTATAGCTGAGTTCGTTTGGTGGTACTTGTTCAACTGAAATTTTAGAATATTTTAAATCCTCATGGGATTTGAACCCCAGCCTCTGAGGTGAAGTCCTTACAAGGTGATATAGACGTACTTGGTTACAATACATATATATAAGGTGGAGTTGTGTTTTCCCAACTCTCATAAAGAATGCCAAAACAACCACAAGCGGTAACTTTGAGGTACTGTTTTGTAATGTAGGCTAATGCTTTGCTTCTTCTGAGAGCCATTGGCCAGATGCTGTCTACAGCAGTGCCTTGATCTTGCACTAGGACTTTCTGGACTGCACTCCGTAGATTTAATGGATAGGGGGTTTAGGGTAATGGTAACACTCTGGCACGAAGAGCAGAAGATCAGCATGGACGCGGGATCACTTCCCGCTAACCTCCCAAAGGTCGGCTCAGCCTTTCATTCGCCAGATGGAGTTGGTAAAATAAGCAGTAGGACGTGATGGGCACCTTGCATGGCTGCCAAACAGTTAAATTCGGCTCCTGTAATAACGTGTGATCATCCGTTCATACTATGAATTGTAATCATACCGCAGTGTGTCAGTTTGAAATAATAAACGAAGATTTATATAGATTTCTGCATAGGGAACTTGAACAAGGCCTCAAAGTACTTATTTCCTTAAATGATACCAGTTAATTTCCTTCAACTATGCCTCATTACCAGTTTATAAATATCACATTATTGAAAGAGAAGATTATAATAATCATGAGCAGCTATTCTTTGCTGATTTGATGTGATAATCTGACGTGAAATTGACTTTTCCGTCAGATTGGAGACGGCTTTAGAAGGGTTGCGAGAGTGGCACGTCATTGACGGGTGCTTTCAGAAGGAAAAAATACAAAGCACTGAACTGCACTGGAGTGGGCGAGTGGTTAGCTTGTTGGGCTTTCAACAGAGAGATCGGGGTTCAAATCCCCGCCAGTGGTCGACTTCATCCACTTCCCTAATCAACTTAGCTATAATGAATTAATGAGTAGCCTACACTGACCGTTCACGGTCAGTGGGAAGATGAAGAGGTGACGGAAAGGACTGGCCACGTCCCATCGTATGCCGAGACTAAGAAAAATGAAGTCGCTAAAGCTTCATAGCCATGGCTGTCTCTATATGGTTGCCATAAGGGACTGATTTTCTTTTTTTACAGTCGTAAGTCTTACAAATATTTGATGATCACTTTTCCTTGTTGCCGTCATTTTTGTGATCTAATTTGTTGGGTAATCCAATCCACAACCACTATTGGGTCCCTTCCTAGACCCCCAAATTCAGAGGCCCAGAATTGGTCTATACTGTCACTGGTTGCAATTGGTGATGGGCCCATTCTGAATTCCATGAACGTGTGTATTTCCTTTTTAACGAATAGCTGTGTGGTAACAAAGACCATTAGCGTCGCCCTCCTCCTTTTTTCAGGTTTGGGACTGGCACTGTCAGAAAGCGAACAGTGGCGGAGTTACCATGAACGTGGGTGTGTTCAGGGATCGGTAGGGACTGGAACACACAGGAACGACGTTCCGGTTCTTTTTTTTACGACTGGAATGGCGTAAAAATGTCTAGATTAAGATGGCGTATGAAGCCCCGGTGTTCCGGTTCTTTTTTGTGTAGGACGGGATCACTGGGTGTGCAGTGGTGACAAGGTTACTATTAAAGTATATGCCTATACGCATATCTATATACGGTGGTGACAGGGCCCCCAGGTTACTATTAAAGTATATGCCTACGCATATCTATATACGGTGGTGACAAGGTTACTATTAAAGTATATGCCTACGCATATCTATATATACGGTGGTGACAAGGTTACTATTAAAGTATATGCCTACGCATATCTATATACGGTGGTGACAAGGTTACTATTAAAGTATATGCCTACGCATATCTATATACGGTGGTGACAAGGTTACCATTAAAGTATATGCCTACGCATATCTATATACGGTGGTGACAAGGTTACCATTAAAATACATGCCTACGCATATCTATATACGGTGGTGACAAGGTTACCATTAAAGTATGTTCCTTTGTGTACGCAGTGGTGTCAAGGTTATTATTAAAGTATATGCCTATGTTTATGTATATAACAGTTGTGTTGAGGTTAATGATGGACTGGTGTTGATTACCAGAAGAAGGAGGCTGCGTTTTTCTACTGGATTCTGGTTGATTTTCAGGATATTGGAAGACAGGCGAAGCGACGGATTTTTGTCCAGGAGTACATAGAGGCACTGAGGAGTCAGAAACAAGGCTGCAGCTCAGTCTGGAACTTTGTTAAACAGTAATGTATAACTTGTCATCTCCAGATAATTAATTGCAGTAATTAGATAATTAATTAGAGTAGTTTATTATGTCGCTGAACATTTGTTGTAATTGCTTGGTTACTGTTTAACGACATTGTGTCATAACAAAGATGATTAGCGTCGCCCTCCTCCTTTATCCAGGCTTGGGACTGGCACTACCACAGGTAGGGTAGTGGCGGAGTTTGTTGTACTTTGTCTGCCACTGTTTGTACTCTGGCAGGGCCAGTCCCAAGCCTGGATAAAGGAGGAGGGCGACTCTAATGATCTTTGTTATCACACAGTGTCGTTAAACTGAAACTACTATTACCTTATTAGTAGATTTCAAATTGCTGTTTTTGTAAACATATTACATGATGATAAATTCCGATATGTGAATTAATAACATTTAACATCACTTTAGCTAGTATAGGAAGCGCCGCTCGTTCATTCATTCATTCATTCGGGAATTTATATAGCGCCCCTTCAAGGAAACTACTCAGAGGCGCTGAGTTAGTGTCATGTGTAACGGCGCCAGATAATTTTCCAGCTACAATTAAGAGTAATAGGATAAATATATGTATATTGTCTATCGTCATCCATCGTGTGTATATATAACATCACACTGATGTTTATATGCATTTACACTGAAACACATACATACGTACTAGTGAACACCAGCACACACACTGGTCTCGATCACTCCATCTCGCCCACGTTTGTGTGTGTGTTTTTGTATGTGTGTGTGTATGTGCGTGTGTCTGTGTGTGTGTCTGTGTTAGTGTGTTTGTGTGTGTGTGTGTATCTGTGTGGGTGTGTGCATGTGTGTTTGTGTGTGTGTATGTGTGTGTGTGCTTGCATGCATGCATATGTGTCTGTTTGTCTGCGTATGTGCATGTGTGCGTGTGTGTAGTTTATATAACTCTAAAAGGGTATTTAATTGAAATTTATCGAGGCTTAGCAGTGAATGCATGACTGATTTGTTGTGATTTTGGTCCATTTCCAAGAAAGAAAATTGTCCCAGTAAATCGTGATCAGATGAACTGCCTACACCAACTTCATTATAATACTCTGGATGTCAATTCAAGGAAATTGTCTTCTTTGCAAAAGATTAGGAACCGCTACCGGTCCGTGCAACTTGTGCCAGGTGGTACCAGTCCAAAGCCTGGAAAAGGAGGAGGGTGATGTCAGTGGCCTTTGTTGCCATGATATGAAGCCATCTGCGACACTGTGATCCATTTGGTAGAGTCCATAATCGGACAACTGATGGTCTGAGCCTGCACAGCCATGTAATATCAATCAGTCAATCAATCAATCAATCAAAATTTTATATAGCTCCCCATCAAGATCCCTATTCAGAGGCGCTCCCGACCCAGGCCATATGGAAAAAATCAGTCTTCAACAGTTGGCGAAACTGAGAATATAAAATGAAAATAATAACCCTGGACAAGTGGTCCGCATACATGCACACTTTTCTTTTGCCTCAAAATAAGATTTTCTGACGTCGCTCTAGAATGAGTTCAATTAATTAATTAGATAACATCAGGTAGGTTGATAAATGAACGTTTTTTCTAGTACTTTCTAAGAGCTTCTTAGGGTTAGGGTAAGGGTACTCCTTTGTAGCTTAATGATATTGATCTTAATATTAGCTAGATTAATATGCATATGTATGTGATATATAGATCGCATATACATATCTATAGCTTGAGAATGGAGATAATTTATTCTGTACTCATTGACATCTGCATTTTTTAATAATTCTTGTAAATATTTAAAAAATTTATTTGCATATGTCAGATTATACATTTCATTGGACTAAAATTTATGAGGAATCAAGATTTCTAAATGCCACTGGTCAGATCATTTTCAAGTTGTTTTAACATGGTAGAGAGAGGGAAGCAGCAATTGATGTTGGGTGTGGAAGATGAAGAATGTTATAGAATAGAATAGAATAGAATAGAATATTCTTTATTGTAGGACCAATTGCAAACCGCATTTTGACTTACATGAAAGTTTTAAAGGATTGCTTTCTCTATTTCTGGATTAGACTATTTATGCAGTCTATAAATTGTTTGATCGCATGTTATTTATATTCGATAAATGTTTTTATCGTTGATAAATCATCCTAATTATAAAGGTTTTTCTGGTGAGACAGTCTGCCGAGGGTATTTCTCGATCATGAGCGCGAGGGCGTAGACCATATCCAATATGTCGTTTGGGCGGGAGCATGTCATGTAAGATATGTCCTTCTTTTCTCTGCACAGCTGAGAATAGGCGTTGTATATTGTATAGACATTGCTGTTCTATGGTTAGAGGGTCTGAGAGGATGTATTGCCCACTGATTAGACATCGCAGCACCACTTCTAGCGCCTCACGCTCTTTCTGGGAAGGGGCCGTCCATAAATGACGTCACGCAATTTTGGCATATTTTAACCCCCTCCCCCTCGTCACACTTGTCACAAAAAGTAACACCCCTCTGAAAATGACGTCACAAAGCTCTGACCCCCCCCACCTAAAACCAACTTTCCATGGTGAAGCAAAATGCTCCTTCATGGAACAAATAGGAAAGCATGAATATTTTACAATCTAACTGTGACCAAATATTGAAATAATTAGCCTGTTATTAATAATGGTGCTTTTGTATACATTAAAATAATTAAAAAATAATGAAAATTTAATCCTCAAAATTAGTGCTGTTATTATTAAAATTAAATTGTTGTTAATTGTTAAATTTAAAAACATACACCTGGTGTGAGGTCACACTTCTCAGACCCCCCCACCCCTATGTCACACATCGTCACAAATTTCGAATCCCCTCCCCCTAGGTGTGACGTCATTTATGGACGGCCCCAAATCCCTATGCGTGTGAGGCATAAAGCATTTTTGCTAAAGTTGTTGCACGTACCACACTGCTACCACAGCATATTAAGCAGCATGTAAGTCATTTACAAGTGATTAGACGTTGTAGATGTAGAGCCATGAAAACCGTCCCTGCTTATCACACGACTGAAAATGCTGTGTGGATAAAAGGATTGCGGGATTGCAATTTACTTTAGTACCACGTTTCATGGAGTGGCCTGTATGTGTGCTGTTTGGGCTTTTGTTTTAGTAATAGCTTTGTCAATGCTTTCATCTCTTTGTTTTCAGAAATGATCTGCATTGTTCAGTAAAATGTTCTCTGTTATGCTGTTTAAATGTCTTCAAATTTATGTGTATGTGTGTATGTATGTGTATATGTATGTATGTGTATGTGTGTATGTATGTGTATATGTATGTGTATTTATGTGTGTATGTATGTGTGTATGTATTAACAAGAAACTCGATAATTATAGAAGTGTCTTTGCCCGCTCAAACACTCGTCAGTTCTCAATAAAACCTATTGGCGCCACTACCTGGAATAAAATTCCTCAAGAAATCATGCCTTGAAAATCTCCCTCACTTACAACTATTGATAGGTTTCCATTGGTTGGTTCCATGTGTGCGCATGACTGCGTCATGGGTGACTCTTCTGGTTTTCTGTGCATTAGTTTAGCTGCTTATGACATTTCTGTTTGTAATGACATTTAGCAACATATAGACGGGTAGAAGCTGCTCTTTTGTGAGGTTCATAAAAGGCACTTTATTAGATATACAGGTGCAGATGTGTGTGTCCATCAATATAGAACCGAACTTAGGACTATATTTTGTGAAAAGCGATGAAAATAAGGACTTCAGTAGTGAGCAGTGAAGTTAATTGTTTAGTGATGTGAATGTGTGTTTATGTATGTATGCATGTATGTATGTATGTAGATTAGATTTGATTCAGATCACCTATCATGACAGATGCCTTGATAGGCGATATCACCTATCATGACAGATGCCTTGATAGGCGATATCACCTATCATGACAGATGCCTTGATAGGCGATATCAGTACATAGACAGATGCCTTGATAGGCGATATCACCTATCATGACATCTCACAACTATTGATAGGTTTCCATTGGTTGGGTTTCATGTGTGTGCATGGCTGCATCATGGGTGACTCTTCTGGTTTTCTGTGCATTAGTTTAGCTGCTTATGGCATTTCTGTTCGTAATGACATTTAGAATCGTATATAGACAGGCAGAAGAAGCTCTTTTGTGAGGTTCATGAAAGACACTTTATTAGATATACAGGTGCACTTGTGCGTGTCCAACTGTCCATCTAGAACCAAACTTAGGCCTATATTTGTGAAATGCATGAAAATAAGGACTTCAATTGAGCAGTGAAGTAAATTGTTTAGTGATGTGAAGTATGTATGTGTATGTATGTACCCATGTATGTATGTATGTATGTATACAGCTGTCTTTAAGCAGCGCCTAACAACTGTAGTGCTTTCAAGTGCCTAACAAAGCACTGCATACTTCAGGAAAGCACTGTGTGTTTCAGACTTTCAGTTTAGCCTGTCTTACAAATGAGACTAAGAATGCCTCTGCAGAAGTAATTAGCAGATCGGGGAATGTGTATACACGTTTTGTTTTTTCATGACAACAGCATGCATGGGAGGTCGAGCCACTGTCCTCATCTGCGAATCCTACCGAACATGGTCTCTGTCTGTCTCGCAATGATCCACGGATATTACGAAGACAGAGAAAATGGGTGAGTCTCTTCCGCTCTGAACTCCGTTAACTCCTCGAAGAATCTCTCGATCATTCATCAACAGAGCAGTGAGCGTTGAGTGGGGTGCAATGGAGAAAGAATAATTCTCTCTAATAAAATCGTCCAATTCCATTTTCAGATGGTGACAGTCCAAAGCCAAGATAAGGAGGAGGGTGATGCGAATCTTATGAAACAGTGTCGTTAAAGACAATGAATCTTTGTTAAAACCGCAGCAAATTCAGCAACCAATCCTTCCTATGTCTTCCTCCTTCAGGCTCTGATTATATAGGATTACATGTGGACAAGAATGAGTCCATCAAATCATATCACAATGGATAGGAGTAGATATAGTTCTCCTTGATAAGCTCTGCAGATGGAAGGTGTTACGTAAACCGCTAGACTACATTGCGCTCGAGGCTGATCGGCTTTGAGAAAGAAACTCTCGTCTGTTTTGAGTCATGTCAATTCTAAAGACAAATCCTTTCCAGTTGAAAAGCAGACCGTGAGAGATCAGAAGCAACGGATTCTCTGTCAGTATCGGATTAAGACGGGAGACACTGTCTGGCAGTGGGTTATTTCCGTCTGCTGCATTGAATGCGTGCATTTGTCAGAGAGATCAGGTCGACTGTAGAGCGGATTGGCGATCACAAGATGCTCGACAGAATGCAAACAATTTAATTCTCGACACGGCTTCCGTGTTTGTCCGACGCTGAAGACGGCGTCTGATTGGTAAGAGCGGGGCTTCTCGACACAGCCTACAGGATTCGAGTTGTGGCATTATGAAATGAAATTGTCTGTACGTACGTAATTGGTATTTGCTTGTTGGTCAGCACAGATTTGGCCTAGGAATTGTATTAATGGAGGATAGTTTTCACTTTGTGTTTCCACTGTGACATCCTTAAACCCATGCGAAAATATCCATTATATCCTAAACACATAGTTGCATTTTGTTGAATAGTACATGTACCCATAAAATGCTAATACCCATAATATGGTAATAATTATTTTATAGTATCCTGTTGCCATGTTTAATGCAGCTTCAAGGATACTGAAACTTACCATCATGAACTGAGTTGTATGGAAGTAAGAAAGAGGAGCGAATTTTGCCATGGGGTGGAAGTCTTGTGTGGGGGAAAATTACTTACATTGTTTTAGTCCTTGCCCATACTGGAACAAGTGCAGTTTTCATGTTGCCAAAATCTTTGGTAATCTTTTTAGTCATCCATATTTTCAGTCAGCTTACCCCCATCTGGGTAACTTCTTGCTCTCCTTCAGTTCTTATCCTTCGAAAGACATTTACACAGTTTTCGCTGTGACAGTATATTATCACACATGTTATTCTATTCTACGCTTCTGTGGGCAAACCTGCACAAAAACCAGTTAAAGGCAATTTAATGGCATGGCCCATCAAACGGAGAGCATGGTCTGATTGCCTCTTGCTATCATGACTCCCAACTACCGGTAACAACTGCAGACTTCAATGATTAGGCAAGATGAAGTATGGTAATGTATTAGGAGGTAAGGTAGCCTACGGTTCTAGAAAGGCATTATAATCAAGTACTTACTTAGGCTATAGTCACTGAATTAAAAATACAACGCTGCTGAAAACAGTCTTTTTGGATGTAGTCATTCATTGAGATGAGTCTTTATGCAGTAGCTGATTGGTTTAGGTGCTCCCTTGTAACACGGATTGTGGGTTCGAATCTCCTCTGAGACTTTGTAACGACGTTGAGAGAGCCTTTCACGGATTGATGTCGAGTCATCAGATTGCAGCTCTTAATTACGCAGAAATATAAGAAATAATAATGATTTTCGCAGAAACAGAAATTGGACGAGAGCAATTATAGCAGCGGGTCAACTTTCCAGTTAACTTGCAGAGCATGATAAAAAAACTGTTCTTGTGTTCTATCCACGCAATACGTCTGGTTTTGAGACGCATACACGAGAAAAGCATTAGCAGTCAGTCAGACACTGTTTGGATCAAAGTCTCCATGCCTCCGAGGAACATAACCGAGTTGATACTGCGCATTTGCTGTGTATTTAGTTACACTTTCGCTTTATAAATCCTAATTTAATAATGATGATAATATTAGTAATTTAATACATTATTAATACATTATAATACATACATCATACATGCATGCATTATTATTATTATTATTATTATTATTATTATTATTATTATTATTATTATTATTATTATTATTATTATTATTATTATTATTAATAATACTACTAAGAATAATAATAATAATAAAAATAATAGCAACAATGATAGTAATAATAAAAATAATTTTAAATGATAAATAGTAATGATAAAAATAATAATGATTATAATAGTAATAATAGTAGCAACATTCATGATGATGATACATTGTAAAATCCTGCCATCATTTGCAGTGAGGTTTCATTATCGTTTTTTGATTATTTCCGTAGAAGTCTTTCGTTGTGCTCCGAAGCCAATCGCCTGGAGAACCTGCATGTCCTGGAGGAGAAGTTGGTCACCTATCTCACCATCATGCAGATCCTGTGAGTAGAGAATGCTCTTCACAAGGCGAACAGGCGCTATATGAATGTCCAGATACATACTTACACACATTTATGTACGATATTTTATATATATATATATATCATCATCATCATCATCATCAGAACCTCACAGAAGAGTTTATATATATATATATATATATATATATATATATATATATATATATATATATATATATATATATGCGTTGTGACATGCTGGAACTCCACCACTGCTCGTACTCTGGCAGTGCCAGTCCCAAGCCTGGAAGAAGGAGGAGGGCGACGCTATGATCTTTGATATCACACATTGTTGTTAAACTGAAACTACTGTGACCTGCTGGGCTATAGCTCGCTTCCAGGGGTATGGTACCCAGCATGTCAGTGGGGAAACAATCATTCATTCAGGTTCGGTTTCTTCTTAAGAGGACAATAACGACCAGATCACAGACTTCAAACTTCACTTGTCGACCCCCAACCCCTCCTCAACCTCACCGACCTCTATTTTATAAAACTAGGATTGGTTCCGGCCAGAGGCGAAAATCTATACATAACTTTGGGGGGGACAGATTCTACGAGGGCCGGATTTTGGTGGGGACAGAACGGCTTAAGTCAAAACTTTTGGGGACAGTCCCCTCTGTCCCCCTATGATTTACGCCACTGGTTCCGGCCAACCAGGCAGCTGCAAATTCTCCAACGTCTAACAACCCATCCGCTCTATGGATCAACAAGCAGATGCAAATCCATCTGTTACAGACCGTGCCATCTACCCTCTTTCTCCCTTTACAAGGCCCGCACGTAACAGCCTACACAGACTTGTGATGCTTTCAAAACTCCGCCATCAGTTAGGATAATATGAAACTCTTCTGTGAGGTTCTGAGAAGACACTATCAGCGCTCGTGAATAAGCTGGTGCCCTGAGCTTGACTTTTGGGTGGCGCTTTAGAAGTTTGGAGCTTACAATTATGATTGCAATTACTATTACTTCTCAGAGACATGCATACTCTGTCCTTGATGGAGATGTTCTCACAAAAGCCCAGAGACATGTACATAAATAATCTATTTATTTATAAATACTCTATAAATACTCTTATTTTATTTTAGTAAGTAAGATGTAAGTAAGTTAGTAAATAATCTTTATTTGTCGTTCTTTTATGCCTTAGCAAGAATAATCTTATTGAAAACAATTCTTGGAAAGTGTTGGCAAGTCGCCTTTCCCATTGTGCGGCTTTTAAGACTCACGCTGCGACTTAGCTTTGCTTTTTCAATTGTCTGCTGTTTTCGCCTTTGTTGTGGTCCTGTGGAGGTAATTGGATTGAGCGGATTGGATTAAAAAGTAGCGCCTTTTTGGGGTATTTTTTAGGTATTCATTTCCTTATGATTAATGGACATTGTAAGTGGATTTGCCCCGAAGATACGCTGCGGCTTTCTTGCTATGCTCTGCTCGCAGGTTTAATAATTTTCTGTCTCTTCCTGAAACAGTTGAAAGCACTCAAACCTACAGCAAGACTTTAATACACGATTAGCCTACAGAGGACCATTAGCAGATTAGCTGATGTTAGAATCTTGTCTGATGTAAATATTATAAGCAAGGAATAGATAAGTTCTCAATAAAAAATGATAAGTGAATAAATAAATTATTGCAGGATTATCCAGTTTGTAAAACTAGTCTTGCATTTTAAATCAGTAGGTGCTTTGATAAGGATTTGATAAGATCTATTCCAATCTAATGACTTCTCTTGTAGTGCCATTATAACAATGCCAAAAGTATCAATCAATGGTCCTTTCAAGTTAACTGGATATCAAGAAACGTAATCAGTTGAAGACACTCCAGGTTGAATTTTAATCAGTGAGAGAAACCAGAAGCTATGCTATGATGGGCCATCAATCTTCAGTCTACTCTGCCCCTCTGACTCCCTCTGACAACCGGACTTAGACCTCCTGACTACAGTACCCCTTTTGAACAACCACTCTGACTCGACACAGCGCTCGTTAATAAGCTGTGTGCCCTGTGCTTGGCTTTCGAGTGGCGCTTTAGAAGTTTGGAGATTACGATTACGATTCACTTCTGTATGTTCTGGTTTTATCATAGGGCCTATTGTTTTAAGAGAAATGCGCTATAAATTCTGTCGAACCGCATTTGTGATATGCATGTACAGTAGTTTCAAGAGAAATGCTATAACAGGTTGAATTCTTTTGAAGTGCATTTGTAATATAATTTTAAGAGAAATGCTTTTAGAAATCTTTTGAACCTCATGTGTGATAAATGGTAGCCTACATTTAGTTTCAAGAGAAATGCTTTTGAACTGGATTTTGGAATACGGTACATGTAGTTTCCAGAGAAATGGTTCTAGAAATCTTTTTAAATGTGTTTGCAAAATAGTTTTAAGAGAAACACTTTTAGAAATTTGTTTTAAAAATGCATCTGTGATATTTTTTAAGAGAAACTCTTTTAGAAATTTTTCGAAGAGCGTTTGTGACATCATTTTAAGAGAAACTCTTTTAGAAACCTTTTGCAATGCATGCATTAAATTTTGCTGTGTTACTTGTAGGTGCGAATATCCGGACTGGCTGCCTCACATGGCCTCTCTTCTTCAGCCTATACCTTTTCCTCTTGTGTAAGTCCATGGCTTTACCCATCTAACGTGACGTGACAGATGTTTGATCTATTGCTCGGAGGGTTAAGTTTACTGATAGCTTTCAAGTCTCCCAGAGACGACGTTTGCGTGAGCGAGTTGATGAAGCAGAGTTGCCTAACTCCATTGACGCTGTCATGTGATGTGGATGCTGCAAAAAACTAAATGGAAACTGTTTTTTTTAATTTTACGTTGTGAAAGTGCAGACTGTAGGCAGCTTAACCCTTTAAAGACGAGAGTGTACTAAGAATGACTGGAAACCAATGCAGCTCGACGTTAGAGTGTTAAAGGATGACAGTTGATCAACTATGCCTCAGCATTTCAACTCTGTGTGGGATATGACAATTATTCTGTTTTTAATGGATGATTACACTTTATGCATGTATGTGTTTATGCATGTGTGTATGTATGTATGCACTATTGCACTATGCATGTATGTATGTATGTATATACATGTATGTATGTACAGATAAATGTATCTAATATCTATTATTCATTCATTCATTCATTCATTCTGGAGATTTATATAGCGCCCCTTCAAGACATCTACTCAGGAGCGCTCCCAGCCTAGCCACAGCTAAAGAAAAAAGACTAGGGTGATTTATAAAACCCAGTTAGATTGGTCAGGGGTTGCAATGAATGTATTTACGTAGTGCTGTATATCATGTTGAATGTTTGTAATGCATACATGTACATGTTGAGCTAGGACCACGATTGCTCAAACTCGATCCTTTGCCATCATTGGGCCCTCTCTATGGAATGCCCATTGCCCATCCCTTCACTTTGCTTGAGACTTTCCCTTTCTGGATCATTGTCTTCATCTCCCTCTCTCTCCTTAAAACCTATTTTTCAATGAATGTATCGCACTGGTAGCTACTGAATGGCCTCGGCTGTGAATGTATATAAATACATGCACATTACATACATTACATGTGCATATATATATGTATATGTGTGTGTATATGTATGTATGTACATATTAATGCATCTATTCAATGAAATATTATATGTAATGTTCTATATAATGTAATGTGTATGCAGTGCATGTATGTACCGATATGTATGTATGCATTTATATATGTGTATGTATATGTGTGTTTATATATTTGTGTATATATGGTATGTGTGCAGGCATGTTTGCATACATGGTTCTATATATACGTGATCAGATAATTCATGTAGTGCCTTTCAGTCTTCCACGAAAGCACTTCAGAATAGGTCTCTGTACACGTAATGAAGTTAGTGTAGATCTTCTGAGCTGACACGCTGGAGTGTAATATATATATATATATATATATATATATATATATATATACATACATACATATATATACATATATATATATATACATATATATATATATATATATAGAGAAGCACTTTTAGAAATATGTTTAAAAATGCATTCGTGATTTTTTTAACAAGAAATGCTTTTAGGATTCTTTTGAAGCACATCTGTCTGTTGTGTAGCTTGCAGTATATATAATTATAGATATTTATGTAATTATATATATATATACTACAAGCTTGTAGTATATATATATAATTATATATTTATATATACTACAAGCTATACAGCTTGTTATAATTATAATAGTAGTATATATATTTAATAGTATATGTATGCTTTTTATATCTATATATTTACTACAAGCTATACAGCTTGTTATATAATAGTAGTATATATTTAATAGTATATGTATGCTTTTTATATCTATATATTTACTACAAGCTATACAACTTGTTATTTAATAGTAGTATATATTTAATAGTATATGTATGCTCTGTATATCTATATATATGTATACTACAATCTACACAGCATTCAACATATATATTTATATATATATATAAGTTGTAGATATATATATATATGACATATGTATAAAAATTGTATATTGTATATTTGAGTATATAAATCTACATGTACTATCCAATTCCTCCAGTGCATTGCCTATGTTGAAATGGACAATAACGTTCATTAAGACTTATTTGTATCACCGTGGTTGGACTGGGAGTGCCTCTGAGTAGGCTTCATGAAGGGGCGCTATATAAATTCCTGAAATGAATGAATGGTGGTTTGATATCTGTTGCATGTTTGGATGGTTTTAGGGTACTTATTGTCTAATTTGTTTTTCATTTTAATTCTTTTTGTTTATCAGACTTGATACAGATGAAACTAATTACTTTTTCTGCTGATTAAGCTTAGTTATAAAAAAATACTGCTTTGTTTTTCAGTGCCTTAACAGATGACCTCTTTCTCATGTGAGTAGTTTTTTGTCTCTATATTGAGAATTTTTGATTATTTTTTCATCAGGAGATCTGACTCCTTTCCTATAGGTAATGTCTGATAATGGCACTGTGGCCTATTGCCAGACAGTTTGTGTCTAATGGGGACTATGTGGAAGGATGTGATATGTATCGTTTATACTGAGTGACATCTGGTTTCGGGTATTGCAACTGCTGCAGAGGAAGTGTTAAACCAGTCAGCTGCCTGATAAAGTACATGTGCATGATGACAGATATGAACATTTGCTACTGATGTTATAAAACAGTGTATATATGTATATAAGTATGTATGTGAGACTGTATATATATATATGTATGTATGTATGTATGTATACTATGTATGTATGTATGTATGTTTATAATTATAGTCATTCTATCACTTATTCATTCAGAACTAAATAAGTAGGTTATTAGTAGTACACCAGACAGGTAAATAAGTAGCTAGTAGCTTTTATTTCCACTGGACAAGTGCACATTCATTACATGCCTTTACATGCCTCTATTTCAAAAGTGATTGAAGACCATTCTCTTCGATTGTGGTCTTTTTTTTATCCTCTGATGAATTTAAGTTAACTTAAGATATAAGTCCTATGCTGGCTTACAATTACAATTGTATAGAGTGATCTGATGATATACAAGTTTGAACTGCTCTTAGTCATTAAGACAACTGGGCTAGTAAATATTGACTTAATATGTAAATCACAAAGTGTTTTTAAACAGTTTAGAGTTAACAATGGGTAACATGTTGGGTGTCTTCTCTTGGAGAAAGTTTACTTGTAAATGGCTTTATATGAGAGAAAACTGCGATAGAGTCATACCTGTATATCAATATTTACTGTAAACACCAATAAATAATATTTCAGTTTGCAATATTTGAAAACTTTAAAGGTTGATCTGCCAGTTCTGTATCAGATATTTGGTCAAGATGAGAATGTATTTGAAAAAACTGTATGGTTTAGTTAGTCTTAGTCTGAGAGCGATTATAGCTACTGAAAAATGAGAATCCATTAGAGGAGTTTTTCTAAATGTTTAGCAGACTCAGAGAACTCAGCCTGGGTGAACATGTCTGTCCTAATGAGTTGTTCATGTCGGTTCAGTTACAGAATTTTTGCTTGTATTTTAGTTTCACAGTGAATTGTTTTTCAATTAAATCAGATGCTCCAGTAGGCAGATGCAGTTTCTCAATTTACTCATATGCCGATATCATGTGCACATTATTTCTGGAGACGAGTTCATGCCATATTGCAACTTGCCTGCATGCCTGGGAGCTACGATTGACGTCTGGGGTCTTTCTAGTTGGCAGGTGCAGCTTCTTTGCTTGCTGACAGTGCGTGTTGTTTGCGGAAATGAGTTCATGCCATTCTCACCTTGCATATGCAGCAGGTGAAGCACCTGCTGATGCCTCAGAGTCTCTAGTGACTGCCGTACCTCTCCCTTCTCTGGTCTTGGTGATGACCACCGGTGATTTATTTAGAGTTTTTGACGTCTTGCTTGGCAATCGTCCATCATGAACAGGAAATGCATTGTACACAACATGCGTCTACAACTAAATATAACTATAGATACATCGAGTCAGAAAACTATTTTAGACAGTTTAAATTTAACAATAGGTAGCATGCAAGCATGTCTTTGATTGCAAATGGAGTGCTTTTTCTCGCTGATGAATTTATAATATATTCGTTTATTGAGAAAACTGGTTGTTAAACCAGGAAGAGTTTAGGAAAAATAAAAAAGGAGTAATAGTCTCAAATGTTTTAGTTACTATATCGGGCGATAGAGTCGTATTTGTCTATCAGGATCTAATGTAATTAATTAGCAGAATGAACACAGATAAATGATTGTTGTAAATGATGGACCTGTCGGTTAACTCTTACCCTCTGGTTTCTGGCTGTACCATGGCAGTACCTTGCTTCTGCATATGCAGAGCGTTTATATTTGACATTGTCAGGTGGCATCCCAGGAAAGTAATGCGAGCCTGTAGTTCAGAGTCATTGCCTTAAACGATTTATGGTGAATCCAGAATAAAAGCTGATGTATTACAAACAACATTTGAGCATTAAGCTGAAAGACTGCTAGGTTCAAATATCAGAAATTCAGGTTTTACTTAAAGGACACAAAAGTCGCCTGCTCCAACTAATGTGAACAATAAAACTTTGAACAGCAAGATGTTCTTCAATCAGGACCACGAAAACTCAGATGCACTTAACTTGCTCAGAGTGTAGTATGCAACTAACAAAGAGTAAAACAACGCGTAGTTCATTGTGAGAGAAATACATTTCCGCAGGCGAAATAAGTATTTCAGTCACCTGTTTCAATATGTGTTTCAAATTTAAGTAATTAAATAAATAGCTCCATTAAAGTCATAGTAAGTTCCATGAGTTATCAATGAATTTTTGCCACACTATTAAGTCCACTGCTTGGAAGTCAACAATAAGAGTCTTAAGAGTCTGAGAAACTGTTTTCGAGCTCCTCCGCCTCCTCTCTCTGGTCTTTCTGGCAACCGGGCTCAGCTCTTAACTTGACATCTGAACAACGTCTCTGACCCGACACAGTGCTCCGGAATAAGCTGGTGCCCTGCACTTAGTTTGAAGGTAGTGCTTTAGAAACGTAGAGTTTTGGATTGGTACTTCTATAATATCCTCCGATTGTCATATTTTAAATACCCTAATTAACCTTACTGATTATCTGATCATTATCATATTTTAAATATCATACTTTGCTGATTTTAGAAACTTCAGACGAATTTTGACATCTGTTGCGGACGACGACCGCTGTGAAATTCACAGCACGGTGCTCGGAGTACGAGAAGAGCGTGACGGTTGGTTTGATCACTTCTGCCCAGGGTCAGGCATTGCTGGCAAGGACGGTGGTCTCCTCTATGGCATCATGGTTCGTATATAGTTTCTATTTATGCTGTGTTAACATCATCTATGTATGTATATGAATGCTTGTATGTGTGTATTTTTTATATATTTGTATGCATGTATGTAAGAACAATGATAATAATAATTTTGTAATTGTAATCGAACATTTATATAGCGCTATAATATAATACTGATCATATTTGAAAATATTACATTATTAACAGTGGGAGTTAATAATAATAATGATGATTACAATAATAGTGACAATAATAATAATGATAATAGCAATAATAATAACAATTATAATAATAATTGTGAATATTACATCATTAAGACTATAGCTATTGGTGTTTATCAGTATATACAACTGGTGTTTAGTATTGAGCGCAGATGTAGCATGTAGTGGCATCATCATCAGCGCCTGATGCCAGCAAAGGGTACAAACAAATTATCTCGATTGTCCCAAGTGTCCATTGGTCAAGTCCAGTGCTCCTCGCAATGTTCGTCCAAGTCGTGTAACATCCTCATGGGATACGGACAATTCACGCCTGGAAGATTCGCCTACGAAAGAATCGCTCCCCACATTTCGACCCCAGGGCGAATCTTCTGGGGGGACTAAATGTGGGGAGTGAATCTTCCCAGGGTGAAAAATCCCCATTTATGTAGCGCCATTTCCAGAAGACGCTTCAGATGTGTTTCTGACCTGACTATACAAGACCACGATCGAGCAGGGCAGTCATCGACCACTTGCGAACAGAGAGTAGAAGAAGGTCATGTTGCATATTGTATGGATCGCTGTTCCTGAATGAAGAAGGGCCGACCACTGCAAAGCTTTCCATGTAGCACTGTGGCAGTAGACGATGTGGGAAACAACCAGATTACCCTGTGTTGCAGAATGAAGAGATTTACGACGAGGTAATGATGACACCGGAATGCATAGCTCTCTAGGGTAGAATGGAGCACAACCAACCAGGTAGCTACACAACAGCAGGAGGAATTAACATGTAGTGTTATGATTACAGTAGCAACAATAATAATAATGATTATAACAATAATGATTAATAATAATAATAATAATGATAACAATAATTGTAAATATAATAGAACATAGAGTATTGTTATGTTTTGTTTGTAGCCTACTTCCTGTAAACGTTTACCTTCTTAACTTAACAAGACTAAAACAGCCGTAAATAGCAGATTTCTGTAGAAGGGGATTTAGGCAATTGTCGAATATTATATTCCTCTGTGGCAATCCTCTGACAAAGCCTGTTGACACAGACGGTACAGAGGGAGAGGGTTGGGATTGTTTTTCATAATACCTCTATGTCTGAGCCTCTCAGGTGTTTGCTCCTAGGGATTTATCAGCGCGTCCCAGGTGTTGTTTTGTCCCCAGAATACCTGAGACCGCCTCAGGTGTTGCATTATAAATATACCTGTATTTCTCAGGTGTAAGTATTGTTTGCAGTTGCGGAGACTAATTGGTTGCTGTTGTCGACGTAAACAGTTCCTTCAGTCGAAGCTGAAGATGCTCAGCGCTTGGTGCTTGCTGGCTGAAAGACGTCATCCAGCCGCCATTGAGGTATGAGCACTACCTCTGCCACTCCTGCTCATCAGTAATTCAACACTATGTGGAAGTTAGGATCATAATAAATAAATAAGTAGGATAAATAAGTAAGGCACATAGATAATTAAGTAAGATACTTAGGCCTACATACATTAGATACATATATATTCTTCAGCCCCATGTGTAATTAAGCACTATTAGCAGGTTTTGTTTCTTTCATGATAATGAATGATAAAGTAGTACTTTGCAGTTCTTTGATCCTATTAAATAATCAAGCAGTCTTTTGCTAGTTTTCATTTGTTTTATAAATAAATTAAGCTGTATTTAGTAGTTTAAATTTCTTAAATCATGAAAGATAATTGAACAGTATTTATTAGTTTTAATTTCTTTAGTAACAGAAAATGAAATTCAGTTAACCTTTGTGACTCTAAATGCTTAGTTTTGAAGTACGATAAGGATATAAGGTAATTGTGCATTCATACACAATTACACATCCATGCTCAAACCCACAATTATTAGGTTACAGGCCAAGCACAATACCAGATGGACTTCTTTGTCATACAACTGCTATTTGCAGAGCAGTCGCTTAAGCTTACCTAAGAGGCAGCCATGTTTATAAGTCTTAGTGACTTTATTTTCTTAACCTTGGCATATGAGCATGGATGGCCATTGGCAAGTCCTCTTCCTCGCTGTCTCGTCTTTCCACCAACGGTGTCAGTGGACTCGTGATAGCTGCGTTGCCTAGGAGACGTAGGTAGGTGGAGCATAAATCTCTAAGCAAATTCCAGCCCTGGTGGTAACCTAGACTATTGCACCACCCCCACAACTGTAATTGACGCTATATAAATTCTCGATTACAATGCATGTGTTGACAGACTCTGATCGCGTTGCTTGAGTATGAGATCTATGAAGAAGATGTTCGATCGAAGCAGCAGATGATCGACGCTTTGCAGATGACAGATCGTGGACAGACGGCTTATTTGGACTTCTGCCAACGAAAAGCACGACTCCTGGAAATTGTGACTAACAGAACATTGTTAATAATAATATTAATCTGTCTTAATTCAACGTCTGGCTAATGCTCTCTGCCTGAAAGTAGATCACCTTTATGTAGGCTTTCTGGCTCTGTTTCACTCTAAGCCAGCCTTTCTGTCTGTTTTGGTGTCTCTGTATGTCTCTGTTTCCGTCTCTCTCTGTCTCTCTCTCTCCGTATGTCTTTCTCTCTGTCCTTATGTCTCTCTATGTCTATCTTTGTCCCTCTCTCTGTGGTGATATCTCTGTCACAGTCGCTGTTCTCTTCGTCTTTGTTTCTCAGTGTGTCTCTCTCTGTCTCTCTCATTGTATGTCTCACTCTATTTCTGTCTCCTTTCATTCCTCCCTTGCTCCCTGCCTTCATGCATATTCCTCCTTCACTTCTGTCTCTCTTCCTGCCTTCCCTATCAATTCTTTCTTAACCAAATTCATTGCGTCATCTGTTTCCGTAAAATTGTATGCTTTATAATAAGTACCTGCACTATAGTTTGCTAGCATGTTTAGTGTTGAATGAATAGTCTAGTACTCTAGTGGTGAGAATGCCGAACTGTCAATGTTAATTCTGGACACTCGGCTGTAGTGCGTACATATGATTGTACACTGTCAGTGGGTAGAGCAGCTGGGCACCTGCTCTCATCTGCCGAGGCTAAGAAAATGAAGTTGCTAACTCTTCATACCCATGGCTGTCTTTTGTGGACTGCTGTTCTCCATAATGTTTAAACCTGTCTTGTGGCCACGAGAGACTGCAGTTCCACTGTTGCTGCTTGCTTGCTTGAATGAGTGAGTGAGTGTGTGAGTGAGTGAGTGTGAGTGAGTGAGTGAGTGGTGAGTGTAAGAGTGAGTGAGTGAGTGAGTGAGTGAGTGAGTGAGTGAGTGAGTGAGTGAGTGAGTGAGTGAGTGTGTAGGTGTGTTGTGTGTAGGTGTGTGTGTGCGTGTGCGTGTGTAGTAATTATAATAATAATAATAATACAGTTGAAATCTGATAAAGGTCAGGGAATGAATGAAGTCTAGCATGGAGTCTGTTTTCTGTAGCAACAGAAGAGTGGGCCAATCCAGCTGACACTGCCGTCCAAATCCACTGACTCTGATGTCTCGAAACTCATCAATTCTGGTTCTTTTGGCAACCTCGAAAGTCTGACGCTGGCCTTTACAAACGTTACGAGTGCCTGTGCTCAGGAGCTCATCAAACTACCATCGCTTAAACAACTCAATCTCTGGTCCACGCAGGTTAGAACCTACAGCATTACTGAACTTCAGGGGGGTTTACGGGTTCATACCATAGTTGTAAAAAACGTTTTTTTTGTTTTTTATTATTTTCCAAAAACGTCGTTTTTTGGTTTTTTATTTCTCGTCCCGTTTTTTCCGTTTTTTATTTTTTGTATGTAACTTTTTTTATTTATTTACTATCTGCTAGTATTTGTTTAATTATATTCTTGTCTGATATCCCTTACGTTGTCTCCGTCATTACAGGATTCATCTAATTACAGAACGTCACTATTACAGTGTCATCATTACAGAAATAAATAGCACAGTTACAGGAAATAAAACTTATAAAAGTTATTTGAATAATTATCTAAGTTATCTAACATGCGATATGTTGTCTTTGAAAACAGTAATCTCCGATTGACTGGTAAACTGACTGATATTACACCATATTAAGTTCTTATGTAAGTCAAAATTGTAAGTACAATTTTTAATCAAGAAGGCCTACAATCTGTACTTACAAAGTTTAGTTTTAATTGTTTATGTCAGCATGGACTTATGTGGACATATGTATACAATTTAAATTTGAAAAGATTTCAAAATTTTTAATTTCTCAATTTCTTACTAAACCAAACTTATGAGCAAAAAATTATTGTATAATAATGTTACTTGGTGTTTACTAATAAGTTATGTTATTTATTGATTAAAATTACATTGTTTAAAAAGGGCTTTAATTTTAAAATGCAGTATAAGATTATAACAAAGTCAAATTATTTTCTTGTCCGTTTTTTTCTCGTTTTTTTCCGTTTTTTATTTTTTTGAAAAAAACGACGTTTCCGTTTTTTTATTTTGTTTCTACCGTTTTTTACAACTATGGTTCATACCCTAGAAATTAATGGATTACTGTTATTAAAAACTAAGACTGTAGAAAAATACAGCCATATCCAATGGAAACCACTACCCAAAAAGTAAACTCCATTCACAATAATTGTTTCCTGGATACTTTCCTGCAGAACTTAAAGCATTACAGAACTACAGAATTATTGAATTTACAGCATTACAGAACACCATCGTCCAGATCATCATAATAAAAGACAGTTGCTATTGTATGTCATCTTGCATTGTTTGGTGTTACTTAGAGTCTTTGGTATCATCATCATCATTGTCATCATCAATATCATAATAAAAGGCAGTTGTTGTTGTTTGTCGTTTGGCATTGTTTGTTGTTACTTTGTAGTCTTTGTCTTTGGCATCATCATCAAGATCATCATAATAACTTTTATGAATGAATGAATGAAAAATACAGTTGTTATTTTATGTCATTTTGCATTTTTTGTCGTTACTTATAGTCTTTGGTATCATCATCATCATTATCATCATCAATATCATAATAAAAGGTAGTTGTTTGTCGTTTGGCATTGTTTGTCGTTACTTGTCATCTTTGTCTTTGGCATCATCATAATAAGAGGCAATTGTTACAGTATGTCGTTTGGCATTGTTTGTTGTATAGTTCAGTGATGCTGGTTTGGAGCTGCTGTCGGAACACATGCATCAACTGAAGGTGCTTAATCTCTGTGAGACACCTGTCACAGACAAAGGATTGCGCTGTCTTACAGGTATACAATGTCCGACCGTGGACGTTGCCCTTTCAGACGGCCTTTCTTTGTCTATGGGGACTATATTCGCAGAGCAATAACCCGCTAGACTTTACGTGTCACTTCAAACCACATACATCGAACGATACAGGAAATAAGACCACCTGTACCATGGGCTTTCTAATATCCTCTAATATGTGGCATGATATTGCATGTTGCCAGGATATTATAAGGACCATGAAGGCACGAATGTATGTCGTCCTGCAAATAATCTCTTTTCTGTTAACTTCTGTATTAAATACACTAATGCATGTGTGCTTGTATGCATTCATCTATTTGTGTGTGTATGTGGGTGTGAATCAGAACTTCTGTGGTGGCATTTTAACAGCATTTTTTTAAAATTTATATGTAAATTATCTATTACTGTTAGTCACGTTCTGATTGACTTTTGAACCTGTACCTGCCGTTTCAGTGACCAACTGACCAGAACCATTATAACTGCCATGTGTGTTATTCTTTTTATACATTTTTATTTTTATTATTATTTTTATAATAATAATAATATTAGTAGTAATTATCATTAGTAGTAGTAAGAAAATTCATTTATAGTGCACACTGCACACTCAGTCAAACAGAGAATTTGTTATACCAGATATACTGATATATATATGTATATAATCACACTTATATATCATATATATATCTGCATGTATTTATTTAATTACGGTCTCGATGTCATCATCATCAGTTCCTGACACCAGCCTTTTGGCGCGATATATATGAATAGATGATCTCAATTATCCTCAGTCATTTGTCAAGTCAAATGCTCCTCTCAGTATTAATCCAAGTCTTATATCCTCATTTATATTGTCTAACGAGCGTAGTACTTACTGGTCTGCCTTTGTTTCTCTTTCCTTTGAATCTTTTGCATTCTCAGTGTACACACCTTTATCTATGAAGCTGCAAAATATAAAATGGCATTTAATATAGCTATTGTTTCAATTTTCCGTATGCAGTTGCAACTGACATAGTGTGAAACAGTGCAACATATTTTCTTGAAATCATTTCAGCTTTGAAAAGTCTTCGAAAACTGAACCTCAACAGTACACAGCTGTCTGCTCTGACGTTTGAAAAACTAAAGGTAATCAATCATTCGTGTAATGTATAGTGAGTTTTCCTCCTGTTATTACATGTAGAACGCTTATTGTTCTTGTAATTAGAGATTTATTTAGTGCCTCTTCAAGACTCATCAGAGGTGTTTATGTATGTATGTATAAGCACTTGTTATAGCACCCCTTCAAGATTTCTGCTCAGAGGCGCTCCCAACTACAGCGCGAATGCTGAATCGGAGTTTCACGCTGAAGCGCATGAGCAATTGCGAGTGAAGGACTTACATTTGTTACATCTTTTACATTTGCATCTCTTTGGACTTCAGCATGCTTTCATTCGACAGCACATCCACGCTCTTTCAACTATCTTCTCGATGTTACTCTATCCTTTCAATAATTTTGTTTTCATCTCATAAAATAGGAATTTTCCCGTGGGCTTTTCACTGATGTGCCTGCCACTTTGTTGCCATGGATACCGCACTATGGATGCCTGTATGTTGGGCTTTGGATTCATCCGGCCATCTCGCCGGTTTTATTCAGGCAATTACCCAACAGTTGACTACTGTGATCTATGTGATTGACAGCTGGCTCAGTCACGTGATTGTAATTGGACGTGTGTGTAGCGCAGCTTCAAGGAATCCAATCAGAGGTCGTTCTATACTGGCTGAATGTCCTTAAGAAGAGAAAGTTCCTTGGTCAGCAAGGGACATGCTTAGATAGCTATAAAAAGCAACAGAGCTCCAGTACACAAACACAGCCCAGCCAATGTTAGCTGTGAGATATTCTCATCACCTTGTAATTGCAAACCTTTTTATGGAATAGTTTGTCAGTTTACCAGACCAGCATATACTCAGTGTGTGGTTCTTGATTGCACTAAGTACTGTCAAGGAGTTGTCAGTCAAAGATGGTGTGCCCTAATAATAGAGATAGTGTCCATGGTGGTGACATTAGTATTTCCTGCTATTAGATATCACATTGTAAGAAGAGAAGAAGGTCACTCTCTTAGGCAGCCCTGGTGTCAATGACTTCGTTTTCTTTACCTCGCATAGAAAGTCAGGAGGCCGGTCCTCTCCCTCACAGTCTGGTCTTCCCACCGACAGTGTACAGGCGGCCATTTTATAGGCGAGTTCACGAAGCACCAATGGAATAAAAATCTTGAAACATTGTTCTGTTTGATTGTTTCACTTGTAAACATTTGATTGTTTTAATTGTAAACACTTGATTGTTTCAATTGTAGACATTTGATTGTTTCAATTTGAGACACTTGATTGTTTCAATTGTAAACACTTGATTCAATCAATCTACAATTGAAACAATCAAATGTCTACAATTGAAACAATCAAGTTGATTGTTTCAATTGTAAACACTTGATTGTTTCAATTGGTAAACACTTGATTGTTTCAATTGTAAACACTTGATTGTTTCAATTCTAAACTGTGTTGCTGTTTGTGCAGAAGAACTTGCCTTTGCTAGAGGAATACGACATTCGCTACACAGACGCTTGGTAGTGGAAACCGAGTGACTGTATTGGCCAAAGAACTGCAAAGCTTCAGCCGTATCTGGCAGATGTCGTAGACTCAGAAAATCAACGAGAAGATCGTCTGGCGCATTTCTCATGGAGTCATGTTACGAGAAAGCAAACAGTGTTTCTGTTGGGAGTTGATGCTGGTCTGTGACTGTGATGACCTAATCTATGAGTAACCATCGTCCATATCTGCGTTCACTTAAGCTTATATAGGTCATATCCATAAGTAAGGTATGGTGAGTGTTTCAATTATCATAATGCCGCTGGGGCAATCGTTTGGTTTCGTGAATCCCCCAACATCTTTTTACAGATTGCCAAAGTAAATGAGTGCAGGTGAAAATCTAATGTTTTGTTAAATAAGTGAAATGGTGCGACAGTCAATTTCACCTGAAGCTTCAAGATTTGAACTCTAAACATAGAGACTAAAGGCAAATGCATGAGCAGTTTTACAGATTGCCGAAGTAAACGAGTGCATGTCAAAGTCTAATGTTGTTACTATGTTGCACATGAAACAGCTGATGACTCATGAGATATTTTGGTTTCCTGAAGTCCCCAAACATCTTTTCAGTTACTTAGCTGAAGGGGTTTAAAGAAGAGCTAGGGGGGGTTGAACCCCAATCCCATTTCCCAACAACCAAAACACTTGGTAAAATTGTTATTGTATGAGCTGGGTCTGCAATCCAACGAATTTGACTCTGAGCCTGCTGAGCTGACTCCATGTACATATCGACTCTGGGCAAAGTCTTTGCTCGTGTACCAGTCTCATGCGTCAGATTCTGATCTGCTGACCTTGAATTCATAATAAAAATTAATAAATGAAATGGTGTGACAGTCAATTTCACCTGAAGCTTCAAGATTTGAACTCTAAACTTAGAGACAAAAAGCATATGAATGTACAATCTGCCACCAAGGGGCCCAGAATGAGAGGTTTCTATTTGCATATTTGACATCGGTGAGGTTTTACACCTATCCAGCATGAGGGTTTAAACATTATCGCTGAAAGCTTATCCAGAAATGTCCACTGCTATTACATGAATTACTTTTTTACAGCTCAGTTTATTATTTTAAATAGTAATAATTTTCCAGTGAAATCTCTTCAATTGTGTCGTAATTATTATAGGCCTATGAATCTGTTGATAGATTTACATCTGTTTTTGACTAAATATTCCAGCATAAGTTTTAGTGACTTATTTTGAAGTAATTGTTTTCTCTGTATCTGAAAATATTTTGTGTTCAGAAACTGTGACAACATAAAATGTCAAAGAATGATATATAAATCTTGTTCTTGAAGAATCTTATATTATTATTATACTAGGCCTGCAAAAGTACGCATATATATATATATATGAGTATTAGTACAGTGTTTAATCTAGACGTCTCTTGGGGAAAGTTCCCCCAGGATCGAGTTTTCGAGTCCCCCCCCCCCGCCCCCAGAAAATGAAAGACATGTAATTTTGTACAGAAAGTGTGAAATTTAGGGATGATCCCCAGGATTTTTAACCCCCAAGTTTTGTTGGAAAACTCTTGTTACTAAGAAAAAATTCTTGAAAATACTCGTTACTACCCCCCCCTGGTCGTCAACTTTTCAAATATGTTGGATACCCCCCCGATTCCCCCCCGACAGCAAGGGGATTAGATTAAACACTGGTATTAGTATACAAATTTAGAATGTCTGGTTCAAGTGTTACGAATTTGCATAGCCTTCTTTAAGCAGATTCACTTTTTCTAATGAGACCTGGAAAACATTTTTAGATGTTTGCTTCTGTGTTTCTCAAAATGCAGTCTTTGTAAAATGCTCTCTAGATTTCTTTAACGGAGCAAACGCTCGGCTCTACATAGGCTACGAAGTTAAAATAATTGCGGTAAAGAAACGATATTAGAAGAAAATAGCCAACTAGAAAACAGATGTCTAGCTACACAGCATCCTAGCTAAGAAACAGCGCCTGGCGAGGGAATCAAATCTAGGGAGAACGCAGGTCATCACCAGTGCAACAATGGACATGGGAGTAGGTCGCGGAGATTGTGGTCAGGATTATTTAACATGTTTCTATTTAAGAGGTCTTGGTCAGCTTTTTGCACAGTTCCTCAAAGGCGGGAACAGATCTGGGTAGTAAGCCAAGGCGTACTAACTTGCGGACCAGTGCAGTGCCTTACAGAGTGAAGTCCGTGCTTACTGGCCAAGCCCAACCATACTTGGGAACAGTATAGAAGTGGTTGCCTGTACCCCATCATGAAGCCTGATCCCCGGAGACCAAGCGAGATCAAAATGCAATTGGCGTGAAGAGATTGCTTGACCCGTATGCAGTCTTTGCCAAAAATCGAACTGTTCGGTAAGCTCAGCGCCCAGTATATTCAGTGACATAACCCGGGCTAATAATCATAATGCCACGCAGGACTGGAGGGCCCTGCTTAAGATTCGCCTTTGGTCTGGTAAAAACAATCTTGCTAGATTAAGAGTGCATTTATTTATGGTGGCTTTACAGAGGTTGCACAAGATTGAAGCATCTTTCTGCCGAAGCACAACTACGAAGCAAAGCAAATAATTCCTAGTGAAATTCTTGTCAATCTTGAACACGCTAGTGCAAACAAGCACATCGCATTAATATTTGCCGTGGAAATAGTGCAACAATAATAATAGTGTCAATTATAATTGTAATAATAAATAATATTATAGCCAATTCAAAGAATAATAATGGAGTTAATTAATAGAATAAAATCTAGGTTCTTTGGTGTGACTAATGAAGACAAAAAGTGCATAACATGGTCTGCGAGGAGTAGGGCTATGTAAGGACAGATATTTCCTCATTACATTAATTTATCAGAAACGTGACAATAGTGGCAATACAAGATTGAAGCACCTATCTGCTGAAAAACAATCACAAACAAACAACAACAATATTTTTCCAAGAAAAACTTTGTACACTTTTATTTGAATACGGATTAAAATTATAATCCTCATTTAACTTGCTGAAACACATGAAACAGCTAATTTGTCAAATTAGAACAAATGATAAGCCTAAGTTATTCTCAAAACTGTTAGATACACACTGAAGAACAATTGCATATAGCAGATACTAGACTAA
This sequence comes from Aporrectodea caliginosa, assembly GCA_020284085.1. Lineage (NCBI taxonomy): Eukaryota > Metazoa > Annelida > Clitellata > Crassiclitellata > Lumbricidae > Aporrectodea > Aporrectodea caliginosa. Next base: position 275,273 of record JACEVL010000938.1, read on the forward strand.
TCGATAGGAAAATGCTCTTATGACCTTATCGAGTTCATCCTGCAATGTATTCAAGAATTTGTCCACAAATCTTAGCTCTCCTTGTACATGTATATACTAAACTGACAATTATTGGATATGAATAAAAACTGTAATAAAATACAACAGAAAAGATTTACAGAGGGTTCTGAATGAAGCAATAGAGTTTATTGCTGTTTTTATTATTCATTTATGAGCAATTAGCAACAAACTGCATGCCTTCAGAAATAAAATTACTAAAATAAAAGTGGTTAATTTTAACTAATTTAATAATCAACTAACTGCAATTAAACTATAAACAAAGGTTGGCTATTACAATAGAACCATGATCAGGCTAAGAAACTTTCTACACATCGGTGTGTTCATGTGGTGGGACGACCCTCGAGTGGAAGGATGTCTGCCTAGGTAAGGCCCTTGCAGTCTGCAAGAGATGATGTGTTCAACAAATATTCTTTATTCACCACATAAAACTAAAACTCAATTACAGATTCAATGCTGATTGTTCGTGTCCTCGAGGCATCAGTTACCGTCCTTCTCGGTCTTCACGACAGTTTCTTCAGCAGAGTTCGACGCCCATGCGTGACACAGTTCGAAGGTCCTGGACACGGTGTCGGTCGTGTCTGAGGCACAGATGACGCCGCGGCGAACAAGGCGTAGACTGACGACGACGGACTCTGCGGCCTTCCGGTTGCTTTCCTTCTTTTCTTCCCGATTGACTGGAACAGCGACTGGCCGTTCTCGGCGACAGTAGAGCAGCAGTCGAATCTCCAGACCGATGCAGTGGCTCGAGGCCGAGATTCAAGATGTGTGCCTCTCCGGAACTCACTCTCTCTGAGCTCAACGACGACTGACTGACTGATGGTGGTACTTGGCTTAACGACACTGTTTCAATCGAAGAGCTAGTGTGGTAACAAAGTACTCCACGTTTATATTGCGACCGAGCCCTCCTCCGAGAAATTAATTCCAGGAATTGAACCCGGACTGCCACGTGTCATTTAGCAAACAGTGGCCAGTTGATCTCCTGACTGACTCTGTGACTTTCTAACGACTAGCTGTATGGTAATAGATCCTTAGCGGTCCTTCTGCGGCGTGACTGGCAGAAACGCGGCGTATGGCGTTCAGTGGCAAGGTAACGCGGCCTACGCGAGGCAGCCGCCCGGCGTCTCCGCTTGGCCAGGAGTCAGACCGGGCTGAAGCTCATCTTCCCTGGCTGGCCAGATGCGATCGGCTGAAGCCCCTCGCCACGTCAAGGCGTACGCATCGGACATCCACGCCGTCGAGTGAACTTCTGAGGCAGTTGCTCGCGCGGCGCTCGAGGGGGGGAAATCTCCTGACTGACTGTGTGCTCTCCTTTATATAGGGTATCTGCGGCGTGTGGCAGACACGCGGCGTAGGCGAGGCAAGCGCGGCCTAGGCGAGGCAGCCGCGCGCGGTGTGGAGAGGCGCGCGCCTAGGCGAGGCAGGCGCGCGGCGTCTATGCGCGGTGTAGGAGAGGCAAGCGCGGCCTAGGCGAGGCAGGCGCGCGGCGTCTAGGCGCGGTGTAGGCGAGGCAAGCGCGGCCTAGGCGAGGCAGGCGCGCGGCGTCTAGGCGCGGTGTAGAGCGAGCGGAGGCGCGGCGTCTAGGCGCGGCGCGCGGCCTAGGCGAGGCAGGCGCGCGGCGTCTAGGCGCGGTGTAGGCGAGGCAAGCGCGGCAGCTAGGCGGCGTCAGGCGCGGCGTCGAGCACGGCGGTGTAGGCCGCGCGGGCAAGCGCGGCCTAGGCGAGGGAGGCGCGGCAGCCGCGCGGCGTCGCGGCGCGGCGAGGCGAGCACGGCCTAGGCGAGGCAGGCCGCGCGGCGTCTAGGCGCGGCAAGCGCGGCCTAGGCGAGGCAGGCGCGAGCCGCGCGGCGAGGCAGGCGCGGCATCTAGGCGCGTCTAGGCGAGGCGTCTAGGCACGGCGCGAGGCAAGCGCGGCCTAGGCGAGGCAACCGCAGCGTACACAAGGCAAGCGCAGCCTAGGCCACTCTGTAGTGAAAAGGCTTCTCCAGTCTTACACCAAGTTGCAAAATGTTCGCAGTTGTTGCTGCGCAAGTGATAACCACGCTTCTGCAGATAAGTTTTGCCAATCATACTTTCCGCTCTCTTGATGACAACATCTGGTCGGTAGCACTTGCCATCGTTCTCGTAATCTACACGGTAGAGCTTTCCGTCTTGAACGAACTTGCTTAGGTTTACCTCATCCTTGCGTACCTTCACAATGCTTGCACCTGATGAAGAAAATCCGCTTGATGATGATGAGCTACTGGTGAAAGAGGAAAATGACCCGTCTCCGGGAGGCCCAGAGAAGTGAATGAGTTCAACCGTTTCTCCATTGAGAACTCGTTCAACGATGGCGTGATGAGAGAAAATCCCAAATGACGTCGGGTAGCTGATATGGTCAGCAGGCTTCAGTTCTGTGACCACGTCCAATACCTTCGTCTCTACTGACGATAGACCCTTCCTCTACAATCAGAAGTACATGTATGAGACATTAAGGATGTGTATGTTACTTACTGTTGTAAAGTTGAGTTCGATCAGATACGTTAACTAAAATGGGTTTTCCAGAGATCAACTGATGTCCAGCAGAAAAGTCTAGGTCTGGTTGCCAGAGAGGCGGATTTGGAAATCTTTACCTCCTCATGCGTGTACATCGGACATTGATCTCTGGAAAACCCATTTTTTATATGATGCAACCTTGTGAATAATCTGGTGTTTTGCAATTAGTTTTGGAGTAGCCATTTGGAAATTTGAAGTTTACGATCACCATAGCCAACACATTGGAGATTGGAGCCTATGAAACAGTTCAACATAAAGTATCTTCTGCTCCAAACTGAACTTACTCTTCTAACCTGTCAATGATTTTTGATGTTTACTGTTTCCTGACATCAATGCACACTTCAGAACTTTGTATTTACAGACTTACAGAGTGCCTCTCACAGTACAACCTAATCAGAGGCGTTCCCAGTGTGAAAAGCCCCTTGAAAATAAAAGTCTTAAGAGAATGGACAGAAACAGTAATGTTTCCAGATAAGGTCACAGCACGAGTTATAGCAGCAAGGTCATACCAAAGCAAAGGGCCAACTGCGACATAGGCATGATGCTATGTTGTGGCAGTCGGAGACCGAGGTACTATAGGTCATGACGGTCTAAAGAGCAGAGAGGACGTCCAGAGGTAGTTGACATAGGTCATCTGCTAAGATCAGAGGTAACATGGAGCTTGACCCAAAAACGTTTTCAGGTACGTAAGAGAATTTTAAACTGAATCAGGACTAGGAGTTAGGAGAAGCCAATGAAGGTGTTAAGTCATACCTAAAGTCGAAATATGGGAGAAACAAGAACGGCAGGCAATCAAACGAGCAACTGTTATCATGTTACAGCTGCAATATATTGTATAACTAAAATATTCCATATGGTTCAATAATTACCAGCAAAAATATGAGCTTTAACAATCGAAATATAGAATTATCAAATATACGAAAATAGATGATGCATAATTCTGAACATGAGCTGAAAATGTAATCATACATCTGTAATGCTTCAAAAATACTTGCCGAAATAAATACGACAAATGATTGCACCAAAGCTATGTGATTTGAAGATTGCATCGCTTCAAAGCAAATTATGTATATATATTATTATAGGATTATTTATAAGCAAATTTATGTAAACAGATCATAAGGATTTTACGAACCTTTACCCGTACCTTGAAAGCCTTGCGAAAGTTGCAAAACTTCACCACAACAGCAACTCCAATTGTAGCAATTATAATAATTATTATAATTATTAGAAATGCCATCACTGATGAACCTTAAACACAAGACAGAAAAATTATTGTTCACGGGTGATAAATTAAACAACTTCTTGCAAAAGTCACATATGGTGTTTGTTGGATTCAGATACAACAGATAACATGACATCGAGTTTACAAACTGTACTTATTACTTTATTCTGCAATAAAAATTAATTACCTGATTTACTACTTATTTATTCACACAGTGCTTGTTTGTGTTACAGTATTGGTTTATAGCGTGTTGGACTCTCAATCAGGAGGTTGGGGGTTCCAATCTCTGCCAGGGCAGAATTTGGTTCGAGATTTCTGCTCCACCTGCACCCTTAGCCAACTCTGATATGACTAATGCAATGTAAGGTAAAGTAAAATGGTATTAACGAATTGCAATCAGTGTGAAGCATGTAATGTAAAGGAAAGCAAATGTAGTGTAAAGCAGTGCTTCCCAAAGTGGTGGTCCGTGGACCGGTGCCGGTCCGCGAGCTCTCAGTTACCGGTCCACAAAGTGAGTCAAGAAACTGGTCAAATTGTCTCGGAATAAAGAAATGGCTATTATATTTTTAAAAGTCATAAAAAACAATTATTAAGCTAGCATTTAAGGCAGGGGTGAAAAAATCCAAGTTTTTTCTAAATGAAAAGTTCGTTTTTTATATTTTTTAATTTATTTTTGTTTTTTTGTTTTTAAGATTTTCCTTTGCGGATCATAAAACTCATAAAAATGGCATACTAGGCCCTATCATTCAAATTAATCATATGCATACCTGAAATTAACAAGAACAGTAGAACCGTAAGCCTACGTAGAATGTCGTATAACGAAATAATCAAGACCTTTCAACATTATTGCCAAGAGAGTTGAAGAGATGCCATTTTTGGCATTTATAATTTCTAAATTTGTGAAAAAAGCAAAAAACCAAATTTTGTGTTTTTTTAAACCAAGCCTTTAAGTTTTAACAACCCTGATTTAAGGACAGTAGAGTAATAGAATTTGCTAAACATGCTTTAAAACAATTTTAATACATATTTGAGGAATGTATTATTTTAGGTGATCGAAAAAGAGTAATGATCATTAAATTTGAAACCGGTCCCTCTGCAGTGGGAAGGTTCCTGAGACGGAAAGTTAATTTTTGCCAGTCCGTAATACTGAAAAGTTTGGGGAAGCACTGGTGTAAAGTAATGCAATGTAATGTTAAGTACCAGGTATTAATTGTAAAGAGCCTGAGGCAGAGTTGTATTGTCTCGAGACACTGTCTCGGTCTCGAGACAGGTTTTTTGATGTCTCGGTCTCGGACTCGGACCACTGTCTCGGTCTCGGTCTCGAGATCATTTCTTGACTTTTTGGAAACTGTCTCGAAGCGAAAGTCTTGTCTTTTTGGAAACTGTCTCGAAGCGAAAGTCTTGTTCACTTGTAGAAGCGGTCTCCAAAGTTCTCGTACAAACTGTATTTTGTTCGGAACTGCGTACAGTATTGCGCTATAAAATTGTCTTGTGCCGAACGGATAACTAGTTAATTGGAAGTGCCAAACAGACAGAAAGTTTTTAAAAAGCGGTGTTTCTGGTATTAAGATTTAAGAGTATTGAAAAAAGCAGTCTTAAGTTTGCACTTTCAGTGCAAAATTTCCAAATATCTTAAAATGTCTCATAAAGAACCTGAAATCGTGAAATTTGCATTCACGCAGTTTGAAATCAATGAAAAACAAAATAAATGGCATGCCGTTCGTCGTTTGTGTAAAGCCAACATAAGCGAAACGCTTGGAACAACATCTAGTTTCTCAAGGTCAGTGATGTGACTTATGTCGCTAAATCGCTAATAGGCTTAAATATATAATTTTTTTAAAGTTTATACAATTTCGGTGATCGGCTGATTTCAATGACTTGACCCTTGTATTAGACTTCAAAAGTTGAGAAAAATTGTTTCGGGACTTGGGTCCAATGTGCATTTCACTCGTTTTGAACTGTCTCGAACTGTCTCGGACCTGGTGTCTCGTCTCGGTCTCGGTCCCCACTGTCTCGGTCTCCGTCTCCAACCCCACTGTCTCGGTCTCGAGTTTTATGTCTCGTATACAAGTCTGGCCTGAGGTGTAATGTAGCTTGTGCTGAGTTGTGCAATGTAGTCTCATCCAATACTTTGGACAGTGTCACTCAATGCAAGAGTTAGCAAGTCTTAAAGAATAATTATATAATTAATAAAGGCCACATTTAAAATAGGTATGTGTGCATGCATGCAATACACATGTATGCACACACACATACATACATACAAGCATGCATACCTACATGCATATAAACATAATTACATTATGAATAACTAATTTTAACACTGTTACACTACTGTTTAAAATTATAACATTTTAAGCAATTATTGAATATTTCACCAACCACTAGCTCCTGGTTTTCCACCTTTTCTAGGTGACCCACTCTCTATGTTCACCCTTACACCCTGAAGCAGCTGACAGATGTCCTGGTTCACCCTTTGTCCCTCATGAAATAAAGAGACTCACATTAGCTCATTTTACCATAGCTTATGTCACTATGTTCCTTACCTTAGTTCACTTCAAATCGAACTTAACTTACCTTAGGCTTAACACACCTCCTTACTTCACAATCTCATTGAAAGTGCACATCATCATTACATTTTGGATTTTACACATACTCTCTTAGGCATTGTAATCCTATTCTAAACACAAAGCCCAAGATCCAAGCCGATTTCGAGAGATGACTAGTTACAAGGATCACAGAAATATTCATTGTATAATCAAAACTGTTAAATTGCGGAACAATGGGCAAGCTGTGCTTTCACATACCCTGGAATCCAGGTTGTCCTTTTCCTTCTGATCCCGCCATTCCTTCAAAACCAGTCGATCCAGGAAGTCCAAGAAATCCAGGGCCTCCAGGAGAGTCCCATGTTCCTGGCTTCTTAGGCCCAGAGAACCCGAAATCAGCTCTTGAGTCCATGTCACCTGAAGTGAAATTTCCGGGTAATGCATACAATTATCTGGTAATGTCTGACGTCTAGAATAATGAAGTGGAAATGACTGAATTAATATATGAAATATGACTTAGTAATCAGTGATGCGAAACAGTCCAGTTATTGTAAACATTTCACAACTTTCTGCTAGTTCTAGAATTTTCATTTATAAAAATCTACATTCGTCTTCATTGGTCCAACTGCAAAAACACACAAATGTGCAGTCTTCTTGCTGTCTATTTCTGCCTGGTCTTTGGATTTTGTCTCAGCACAGAACCTGAGTCATATATGGCTGATTTCGTTTTAAATATGCGCCTGGAGTATTCTGTTTCCTTTCACTTAGCTTCTGACTGGGCCGGAGTAACTACTTGGATTGATGAGAATAACTCTTTGCTTAAATAAAAGTTTGAATGATGAAAAATAATTTATTGTTAAACAGAAGTTGGATTGATGAGAAGCAAATCTAATTTTTTTCTGAAACAGAAGTTGGATTGATGAAGTTTTTCTTTCCTTAAATGGATGCTGCGGTAATCCTGTATTTTAGCATTATTCTATTCTTTTATTGAAGCCATGTCAAATAAAATCACATAACATTTCAACATAAAATACCAGGATTGGCCGCAAGAGGAGTCCCAAAAGGGATCAAGATCCCGCTAACTAGGGACACCTAAAACAACATTTCAGAAATTCGAATTAGTGATAGCTAAATCCTTGATAAACAGTGTAACATCAAGTTTCATACAGCAATGCAAACAGTATAGTACATAGTACACAGTACATGATTAACACAATTCAAAACACAATGAAAATAAAGAAAAAACGAAAACCTTAACTAACAGTGAAAAAGAATATCCGGCAGGGTAGGTTATAGCTAATTTCCATTAATCAGGAAGGCATGCAGCATTTTTTTAAAGTGCCGTAGGTGCGGGGCACAACGTATGTGAGAGGGAAGCATGTTCCAGGTTGTGGAGCCAACAGATTTATGGAAAATAAGCGAGTATTGGTGTGTGCATATATGGGGCGATAAGAGTTAAAGTTTCTGGTGTAGTAAATGTCCAACAACGTAACTAGGGATGTTAAACGATAATCGGAAATCCGATTATCGGTTTCGAAAACGATAATCGGTTTTCATTATTGACAAAACGATTATCGAATTCTGCCTCTTATGTATAAAACGGAGCCTTCCACAGCCAATGAGGTAATAGTAGAACCCCCCCCCCACAGCGACGTATTATTTCCTCTTATATATAAACGGATACTTCCACAGCCAACGAGGTAATAGTAGAACCCCCCCAAAGGGACCTATTATTGCCTGTATATAAAGTGGTCCTCCACAGCCAACGAGGTAATAGTAGAACCCCGTACGTGTATGTACGTTACCGTACATAGCGATTATCGGTTTTCAGTAACTTGCATTATATGACAATATATTAAATTTTCTATGAAGGCCAATAAAAAACGATAATCGGTTTAAAATCGGATTTCTAAAACCGATAATCAGTTTGCCAAAAAAAACGATATTAACAACCCTAAACATAACAGGGTGTAACACACACCAAGAAAATTTCCGCCCTGGCGGGATTCGAACCAAATACTAGGGCCTACCGTCAAAATACATGCCAGCATGTTCACACGCCGGAAGAATGAAATTGGTCGTGTATTTCCCGAGCAGTTTAATGGGGTGAATTAATTTCACGTGGGAAAGTCATGTAATACATTAACATAGGAAAAATGAAAGGATAAATCTTCTGCGGCGGAAAATTCCGCCGCAGAAGTAAATTTTTCGACACAATTCTGCGGCGGAAGCGCTTTGCTCATGCGCAACCTTCGGTGCATGCGCATTGTTCAAAATGCGGTACTTCCTATAAATTGGCGTCGTGAGGGTCGGTTAGGGTCAGGTTTGGCCTCGTGAGTGTCGGTTAGGGTCAGGTTAAGCGCTGTGACGGTCGGTTAGGGTCAGTGTTAGGGTTAGAGTTGTTTTAGATAAAATGTCAAAAAAAATTCCGCCGCAGAAGTAAATTTTCGCGGGTTGCGTGGCGGTATTTTCCGCCGCAGAAGCACCACGCAAAATGAAATGGGGGGTCATTCCACATCAAATCAACCAGTAAAATAGCAATTTGCCACCACACCACTTTGGATTTTTCTGAAAATTTTTGTATATAAACTACATGCAAAATTAGGAATAATATTGACAATTTTAGCAAAATATCTCAAAATTTGACCGAGATATTAATTTTTGAAGTTAATAAACAAAAAACGTATCGCGAGAAAACGGCATGATCCACCAAGTTTGGACTGTCATATCTTGGCCAGGAAATGACCTAGAGGGCTGAAATTTTTTGCATGTAATCAGTTTGTTGTGCTCTTTTCCAATATGCAAGAATCTGAGTGATGTTACTTGTGGCTTTTAATCTATAAATTTGTAAATATTGCACAGAAGCCAATTTGCGTTCAAGTTTCAGATATCATATCAGCAGGCAGGAATGGTATATTGCAATACTTGCACTGGTTTAATATTGAGGTACATGGGAGCTCTTGAGACATATAGTCATTGCCTGATTGGTTTCATTATGTCTGTGATTTCCAAGGACATTTTCCTTGCGACGATCGTCAAATTGGGGTTTACGGCTTCCCCCAAAAGTGAAAACTATAGGTAATGATTTTCATGAAAATTTGCACATATATTGTGGACACCTAGAACTGTCATTGGTGAAAAATTCAGGAGGGTGTTCAGCTCCTTTCCACGTAAATTAATTTTTGAAGTTAATAAGCAAAAAACGAATCACGAGAAAACGGCATGATCCACCAAGTTTGGACTGTCATATCTTGGCCAGGAAATGACCTAGAGGGCTGATTTATTTTTCATGTAATCAGTTTGTTGTGCTCTTTAAAAGTATGAAAGAACCTTGGTGATGTTACTTGTGTTTTTTAATCTATAAATTCGTAAATATTGCACAGAAGCCAATTTTCGTTCAAGTTTCAGACGTCATATCAGCAGGCAGGAATGGTTTATAGCAATACTTACACTTGTTTTATGTTGAGGTACATGGGTGCTCTTGTGACATATAGTCAGTATCTGGGTCCATTATGTCTGTGATTTCCAAAGGAATTTTCCTTGCGATGATCGTCAAAGTGGGTTTACGGATTGCCAAAAAGTGAAAACTCTAGTTACTGATTTTCATGAAAATTTGCACATATATTGTGGACACATAGAACTGTCATTGGTGAAAAATTCAGGAGGGTGTTCAGCTCCTTTCCATGTAAATTAATTTTTGAAGTTAATAAGCAAAAAACGAATCACGAGAAAATGGCATGATCCACCAAGTTTGGACTGTCATATCTTGGCCAGGAAATGACCTAGAGGGCTGAACAATTTTGCAAGTAATCAGTTTGTTGTGCTCTTTTCCAATATGCCAGAATCTTGGTGATGTTACTTGTGGTTTTTAATCTATAAATTTGTGAATATTGCACAGAAGCCAATTTTCGCTCAAGTTTCAGACATCATAATTATCAGCAGGCAGGTATGATATATAGTAATACACCAGTTTTATATTGCAGTACATGGGTGCTCATGAGACATATAGTCAGTATGTGGTTTCATTATGTCTGTGATTTCCAAGGACAGTTTCCTAACGATGGGCATTAATAAGTTATCATTATGCAGTACAAGGCCTATTTACAGCAACTCGCGACACTGTGAAATTGGTCAACTTCAAAAATTCATTTACAAGAAAAGGAGCTGAACACCCTCCTTAATTTTTCACAAATGACAGTTCTATGTGTCCACAATATATGTGCAAATTTTCATGAAAATCAGTAACTAGAGTTTTCACTTTTTGGCAATCCGTAAACCCACTTTGACGATCATCGCAAGGAAAATTCCTTTGGAAATCACAGGGTCATTCCATGTCAAATCAACCAGTAAAATAGCAATTTGCCACCACACCCCTTTGGATTTTTCTGAAAATTTTTATACACAAACTACATGCAAAATTAGGAACAACAGTGAAAATTTGAGCAGAATATCTCAAAATTTGACCGAGATATTAATTTTTGAAGTTAATAAGCAAAAAACGGACCGTGAGAAAATGGCATGATCGACCAAGTTTGGACTGTCATATCTCGGCCAGGAAATGAGCTAGAGGGCTGAAATTTTTTTCATGTAATCAGTTTGTTGTGCTCTTTCCAAATATTCAAAAATCTTGGTGGTGTTCATTTTGATTTTTAATATAAAAATTTATAAATATTGCACAGAGGCCAGTTTTCACTCAAGTTCCAAACATCATATCAGCAGGTTGGAATAATATATTATAATTCTTATACTGGTTTTATATTGAGGTACATTAGTGCTCATCAGGCATATAGTGAGTACCTGATTAGTTTCATTATTACTGTGTTTTCCAAGGACATTTTCCTTGCGATGATCGTCAAAGTGGGGTTTACGGCTTGCCCAAAAAGTGAAAGTCGGTATTTTTTGAAATTCATGAAAATTTGCACATATATTCTGGACACCAAGAACTGTTATTGGTGAAAAATTCAGGATGGTGTTCAGCTCCCTTCCACGTAAATTAATTTTTGAAGTTAATAAGCAAAAAACGAATCACGAGAAAACGGCATGATCCACCAAGTTTGGACTGTCATATCTTGGCCAGGAAATGACTTAAAGGGCTGATTTGTTTTTTCATTCATCAGTTTGTTGTGCTCTTTCCAAATATGAAAGAATCTTGATGGTGTTACTTGTGGTTTTTAATCTATAAATTTATAAATATTGCACAGAAGCTAATTTTCGCTCAAGTTTCAGACATCATATCAGCAGGCAGGATTGGTATATAGCAATACTTACACTGGTTTTATATTGAGGTACATGGGAGCTCTTGAGACATACAGTCATTGCCTGATTGGTTTCATTATGTCTGTGATTTCCAAGGACATTTTCCTTGCGATGATCGTCAAAGTGGGGTTTACGGCTTGCCCAAAAAGTGAAAGTCGGTATTTTTTGAAATTCATGAAAATTTTCACATATTATTCTGGACACCAAGAACTGTTATTGGTGAAAAATTCAGGATGCAAGTGTTCAGCTCCCTTCCACGTAAATTAATTTTTGAAGTTAATAAGCAAAAAACGAATCACGAGAAAACGGCATGATCCACCAAGTTTGGACTGTCATATCTTGGCCAGGAAATGACTTAAAGGGCTGATTTGTTTTTCATTCATCAGTTTGTTGTGCTCTTTCCAAATATGAAAGAATCTTGATGGTGTTACTTGTGGTTTTTAATCTCATAAATTTATAAATATTGCACAGAAGCTAATTTTCGCTCAAGTTTCAGACATCATATCAAACCAGCATTGGCAGTGCAACTTACACTGTAGTTTGATTTACATCGGTTCTGAAAGTCATTGCCTAAGGGTTTCATTATTGCTCGATTGACATTTTCCTTGCGAATGCATCTGGTCAACATTGGGGTTTGACTGCGATGCCCGTGTAAAAAGCGAAAGTCGGTGATCTTTTGAAATTCGTGAACAGGCCCTGCACATATATTCTGGACACCAAGAACTGTTATTGGTTCAGGAAGATGTTCAGCTCACTTCCCCGTTCGTTAAATTTTGAAGTTAATAAGCAAAAAACGTCACGAGAAAACGATCCACCGTTTGGACTGTCATATCTTGGCCAGGAAATGACTTAAAGGGCTGATTTTTTGTTCATGTAATCAGTTTGTTGTGCTGTTTCCAAATATGAAAGGATCTTGGTGGTGTTACTTGTGGTGTTTTATCTATAAATTTGTAAATATTGCACAGAAGCCAATTTTCGCTCAAGTTTGGCTTCTGTGCAATATTTACAAATTTATAGATTAAAAGCCACAAGTAACACCACCAAGATTTTTCATATTTGGAAAGAGCACAACAAACTGATGACATGAAAAAAAAATCAGCCCTTTAAGTCATTTCCTGGCCAAGATATGACAGTCCAAACTTGGTGGATCATGCCGTTTTCTCGTGATTCGTTTTTTGCTTATTAACTTCAAAATTTAATTTACGGGGAAGTGAGCTGAACATCTTCCTGAACTTTTCACCAATAACAGTTCTTGGTGTCCAGAATATATGTGCAAATTTTCACGAATTTCAAAAGACACCGACTTTCACTTTTTGGGCAAGCCGTAAACCCCACTTTGACGATCATCGCAAGGAAAATGTCCTTGGAAATCACAGACATAATGAAACCAATCAGGCAATGACTGTATGTCTCAAGAGCTCCCATGTACCTCAATATAAAACCAGTGTAAGTATTGCTATATACCAATCCTGCCTGCTGATATGATGTCTGAAACTTGAGCGAAAATTAGCTTCTGTGCAATATTTACAAATTTATAGATTAAAAACCACAAGTAACACCACCAAGATTCTTTCATATTTGGAAAGAGCACAACAAACTGATGACATGAAAAACAAATCAGCCCTTTAAGTCATTTTCTGGCCAAGATATGACAGTCCAAACTTGGTGGATCATGCCGTTTTCTCGTGATTCGTTTTTTGCTTATTAACTTCAAAAATTAATTTACGTGGAAGGGAGCTGAACACCATCCTGAATTTTTCACCAATAACAGTTCTTGGTGTCCAGAATATATGTGCAAATTTTCATGAATTTAAAAAAATACCGACTTTCACTTTTTGGGCAAGCCGTAAACCCCACTTTGACGATCATCGCAAGGAAAATGTCCTTGGAAAACACAGTAATAATGAAACTAATCAGGTACTCACTATATGCCTGATGAGCACTAATGTACCTCAATATAAAACCAGTATAAGAATTATAATATATTATTCCAACCTGCTGATATGATGTTTGGAATGTGAGTGAAAACTGGCCTCTGTGCAATATTTATAAATTTTTATATTAAAAATCAAAATGAACACCACCAAGATTTTTGAATATTTGGAAAGAGCACAACAAACTGATTACATGAAAAAAATTTCAGCCCTCTAGCTCATTTCCTGGCCGAGATATGACAGTCCAAACTTGGTCGATCATGCCATTTTCTCACGATCCGTTTTTTGCTTATTAACTTCAAAAATTAATATCTCGGTCAAATTTTGAGATATTCTGCTCAAATTTTCACTGTTGTTCCTAATTTTGCATGTAGTTTGTGTATAAAAATTTTCAGAAAAATCCAAAGGGGTGTGGTGTACACCCCTGGTTGATTTGACGTGGAAATCACAGACATAATGGACCCAGATACTGACTATATGTCACAAGAGCACCCATGTACCTCAACATAAAACAAGTGTAAGTATTGCTATAAACCATTCCTGCCTGCTGATATGACGTCTGAAACTTGAACGAAAATTGGCTTCTGTGCAATATTTACGAATTTATAGATTAAAAACCACAAGTAACATCAACAAGGTTCTTTCATACTTTTAAAGAGCACAACAAACTGATTACATGAAAAATAAATCAGCCCTCTAGGTCATTTCCTGGCCAAGATATGACAGTCCAAACTTGGTGGATCATGCCGTTTTCTCGTGATTCGTTTTTTGCTTATTAACTTCAAAAATTAATTTACGTGGAAAGGAGCTGAACACCCTCCTGAATTTTTCACCAATGACAGTTCTAGGTGTCCACAATATATGTGCAAATTTTCATGAAAATCATTACCTATAGTTTTCACTTTTGGGGGAAGCCGTAAACCCCAATTTGACGATCGTCGCAAGGAAAATGTCCTTGGAAATCACAGACATAATGAAACCAATCAGGCAATGACTACATGTCTCAAGAGCACCCATGTACCTCAATATAAAACCAGGGTAAGTATTGCATTTATACCAATCCTGCCTGCTGATATGATGTCTGAAACTTGAGCGAAAATTAGCTTCTGTGCAATATTTACAAATTTATAGATTAAAAGCCACAAGTAACATCACTCAGATTCTTGCATATTGGAAAAGAGCACAACAAACTGATTACATGCAAAAAATTTCAGCCCTCTAGGTCATTTCCTGGCCAAGATATGACAGTCCAAACTTGGTGGATCATGCCGTTTTCTCGCGATACGTTTTTGGTTTATTAACTTTAAAAATTAATATCTCGGTCAAATTTTGAGATATTCTGCTAAAAGTTTCACTGTTATTCCTAATTTTGTATGTAGTTTATGTACAAAAATTTTCAGAAAAATCCAAAGGGGTGTGGTGTACACCCCTGGTTGATTTGACGTGGAATGACCCTGGGGTGAATTAACCGACATTCGACAAGTACCATATTTTCAACAATCCAACTTCCATTTACGTAGCCAGATAAGAGAAATAATAAATTAAACTAAAATACAGGATCGTTCAATGCAATAATAAAATGGATAAATCTAAAATACAGTTAAAATACAGGATTACCCCAGGTAGGCCTAATGTTTTAGACACAATTCGCGGCGGAAGACATCTGCATATGCGTAACCTGCGGCGCAAGCACATTGTTCAAAATTAGGGCTAGACGAAAATCACGAATTCACGGAAACCGTGATTTTGACGTTTCCCGTGAATTTTAGCATTTGCCGTGATTTTTCACTAATGCTGCACTTTTTGTGTCGATATCCATATATTTCTGATGTTAACCATAACAAATTGGACCGAAAACGGTCGCCTTGATCATGAATAATGCATTGGTTAAGAACGAAGACATTTTTAATCAACTGCCATATGGCGTCAAAAGTAAATTAAACCATTGTATTCTGACTTGGAGCCGTGACATCGTTAATTTTTACTTACTACTAAGTCACAGTGTAGTGTCTGCGCTGACGTAACGTCGTAAACGGAGTGAAAAGTGTTGTCAGTGCGATTATATATGAACACAATTTGTAACAATTGTATATAATGATATTCAGCTAGAAATGTTAAGAACTATATCGAGTTGTCTTTATCGTCCAGCAAGCGTCATGCGACTGCCTATGAGTGCCTAGAGTCCACTATGTAGTGTGACGTCATATGTGACACCTCCCCACAAAGTTAAAAACTTAACAGTTTGTCTATTGTCAGTATTGGTCCTGGAATCGCACGCAGGGTTTGATCAGTCTTCCGCTCCGTGTACGATATCCTTCAAGTTCTTGGTTTGGCATTGTCTGGTTGCACTGCAGTTCCAACGGTGGGAGATCAGATAGCTGTTCGCTTGAAGAGGACGCTGTTGGACTCCCAGTCAGACTGTTCTGTGATGTTACAGCTGGCTGGTCTGAGGGTGGTCTAGCCGTGGACACAGGATACTCATCTGCAGGTGGATGTGAGGTGGTTGGTGGGTCTTCCATTGTCCGGATTATATCTCGACGATTTCTTCTGAGTGTCGAGGCATTCTCTGTCACAACATTGTACGATCGAGGTGTATGATGCTTGGAGTTGACCACACCCCTAATCCATTCGTTGTTATGTTGCACTCGCACCACATCTCCTGGGTTGAGAGGTGGCAGGCTTTTGGTGGACCTGTCATAGTAGTGCTTCTGACGGTTTTGTCGAGCTTGAAGCGGTTGTCTACCTTCCACGACCATTGGACGCAGGACCTCAGAGGAAACAGGCAACTTCGTTCTCAGCACTCGACTCATCAGGAGTTGTGCGGGACTGAGGTTCATGTCAGCGATCGGTGCATTGCGAAATTGCAGGAGGGCGATGTTCGGATCTGTACCACTCTCCTCTGCCTTTTTCAAGAGCTTCTTGATCGTCTGAATGGCACGCTCTGATTGACCGTTCGCTTGCGGGTACCGAGGACTTGTTGTCGTCACGATAAAATTCCATTCCTCTGCAAATGTCTTCATTGCCCTACTGTTGAAGGGCATGTTGTCCGCTACTAATTCGTCTGGAATTCCATGGCGTGCAAAGATTGACTTGATCTTGACCACAACAGAGGATGCTGTCTTGCTCTCGAGGTGGCAGATCTCAGGAAACTTAGAGAAGTAGTCGACAACAAGGAGGTAGTCTCTGCCATATAGCGTGAATATGTCTGCTCCAACTTTCTGCCAAGGGCGTTCTGGTACAGGATGTGGTAACAATGGCTCCTGTTGCTGCTTCCGATGATACGCATTGCATATTCCACAACGAGCCACTACCCAGCTAACAAAATAACATTTGTCGAATGTTAGCAAAACATATTTTTTTGGGCGCGCGAATATTTAACGCGAATGTACCGGAAATATTTTCTTGTGGACACGCCTCAATAATCGCCGAATATTTGTGCGAATGTTCGCTTAAAACGTTCTTATACTGTTATCCAAACATTCGCATAAAGCGAACGTTCTACGAATATTCTACTACTGTGTTTAGGCGAATGTTTTGTGTGTGTTTATGCGAACGTTCTACGAATAGCCATGGAAACAAGGATAAATATTCACAAATCTCCACTATTCTTTCATCGAATGAAGATATCTATGCAGAATTATGATGCCTTTAGGGTCGCAAAGAAGCTGGAACTAAAATTATTCAGTTTGGTTGAAAAACTGCTAAAATTTAAAGTGTGCTGGAATTTCTTTCCAATAGCATATTATGATAAAACGAAGCAATATGAACTAGAATTAGGTAAAATATCATGATATTTTAATCGAATTACCCTGAAATCCGAACGTTTCAATTTCATTTTCAAAGCTTTGAATCGCCATGGAAACCAGGATAAATATTCACATATCTCCACTATTCTTTCATCGAATGAAGATATCTATGCAGAATTATGATAGGACCACGAAGAAGCTGGAACTAAAATTATTCAGTTTGGTTGAAGTCGATTTTGTTGTCCTAGAAAAATCGCTGGACTAACCCAGAGCTTCTCATTTGAGGCGATCGATCTATCGATCTCCTTGGTCGTTCGTCTGGTCGATCGGTTAATCGATCGCGCACGATGAGTTACACTCCTAGAGGAACCTGGAGCCAGACCGTTATTTTATTTATCTAATTTTCATACTTCTTGTGAAAGATCAGGCTAGGATCAATACAACATTGCATCAACAAGCAGAGGTGGCTAGTCGTCGGTTAACAAGACTTAGTGTTGCTTGTACTCTAGCAGTTAATAGACGATAATATATTTAGGCCTATGCAGCTATACGTATACGATACACAAAATACTCTGTATAAAAGAGGTTCCGAGGTAGACCGCGCATCGATCGCCTACTGAATCCAGCGCGATCGATCTTCAAATCGCCTTCTATTTTCAAATGAGAAGCTCTGATGGAGAAGTGATTTTCTTGTCTGTGATAGGGTTTTCCAGGTAGAAGAAGTCAAAGAACCTATTTCTAACATTGCAGGACTATCGGACGACCTTCTTTTTCAATGTCGTTTCATAATAATATCTAGTTATGGTTGAAACTTGAAGAATAAAGAGATCTTCATTCAAATACTTCTGGCCAAGGTCGATATAAACGGTTAGCCTACTTCAAAAGTCACGGTGAGTGACGTCATGTCACGTGTTCTGTTAGAAATAAGTGCCAAAGGTTTAAAAAATATTTGTTTATGTGAATTCTTCCTTCCAGAAACCGAAACTTGATACCAATTATAGGCATATTGTCCTTTTAAGAATAGAACCTTAAGAGACACCATTGATCCAATGTAATGTCAACTGTGACGTCAAAGGTTTACGTCATGTCACTCGGAGTCACGCAAGAGTTACCTTATGAAACAAAGGCTGTATATCTGCGTGTATCTGTATGTGTGCGTGTATCTGTATGTGCGTGTGGATGAATGCTTAGATGTAGTTTTGTCTTTGTGTGCATATGTCTGTATATTCGCGGAAATTCTTCTAATAAGACGCAGGTGTCAAAGTTCCTGGACTTAATTAATTGGGCCTTATAGCACGAGTCTCGCCTGCATGCTCTGGCGTTGGATTATCGCTTTCTAGCGCAGGAAACATGCATTAGCAGAACACAGAACATAAAGACATTCATAGGTTATAGGCCGGTCGTAGCCTAACTAGCAGGGTGCGATTTGAATGTCTGTATGTATGTATGTATGTATGTATGTATGTATGTATGTATGTATGTATGTATGTATGTATGTATGGACGTATGTGCGTATGTATGCATGTACGTATATTTGTATGTATACATGTATGCATGTGCACATGTATGTATAACATTGTATGTACGTATACGTACGTATATTTGTATGCATGTATACATACTTATAATTAGGAAATATGCCAGCCCTACTCTATATATTACCTATTAAAATACAGTGAAAACTAGCTTTATTAGAAATAACAGGTCTTTACTGAACAAATTATCCCTGTGAATTCTGACTTGACCAACTTGGATGCAAACATTCCTTAGTTATGTAGTATTATTTTAAATAGTGCTTTACTTAGTTTTACTTCATTTCATTTTTGCTTTGTTCTATTTTATTTCATTTTTATTTCATTTTTCATAACTTGTCACGCAGTGGTGCCCTGGAGACTTTGGTTTTGATTTGTTTGCTCTATGAACTTGCTAATGATTTGTTTAATGTGTAAAATGTCTAATGTATAGTACTAAAACTATTTGGACTCAGCTGCCTGTTAGCATAATTTGTTCTCATAATTTGTTCTGGATCTGTGTGACACTAAACGTTGACTGAAATGTTAACCAGGTACTAGGGGCCAGGGTGGTATAAGCTTTTAGCTTTTTCCTGGCTTCCTGTTGCGCAGTGACTGATCTGTTTTTGTCATGATGTGTACTATTATTTGTTCTGTTTCTGACGCAATAAATAAATAAATAAAATAATAAATAAATAAATAATATGGGTGTGTTGGACTTTTTTAGTTTGTACTCTTGTGTCAACTTCTGCGGCGTATTCTATTGTTTATTGTTACAAAAATGTATTTATGTTGAGAAGACAATAACCAGCTATCAGTATAAGCAGAGAGCTAACTATGTATATATTTCAATAAATGCAACTATAAACGTACATTATAAATAATGTAAATATATACAATTTCGAAATTCAGAGGCCTACATACAATGTAGGCCTATTTATCACACGTGTGTAAATAAATATATAATTATAATATATATAATTTCAGAGTTCAACGTTAGGCCTATTATCACGTGCACAAGTGTATATGCATTATGCATTGTTCTTATTACAGTCACTTCAGGTAACGTATTTACATAAGATACCGCATCTTGGCACGCTAAACTGAAGCCACAAGGGGCAGTTTTCGGGAGGGAAAATATAAATGCTTAGTTGAATCTAGACGTGGTTGCGTGTAACTAGTTATTTTTAAAGTACGTTTCAACTTTCAAGAACTTCAAATGGGCGCTTAAACTCGGTAATCCAGCAGTTCAAAACAGGTAATATTTAATATAGTGTTCTTGAGCTGTCTAGGGCGAAACTGTACGTATTTTTATTGGAAGAATGTTCCAGAAGGATGGTCCTATGCCTATTATTAAGAGTCGTCTTTGACTTGTAGCTTCATCGAGCAGTCTTCGTTGAATTGCTTCGTCTGTTTGTGCACCTGTCAAGGTGAGAGTCTTTGACGATGGCACCGAGAGGCGCGGGTCCTGCGGCGCCGGTGCTTCCTTCCACACACAGGCTGGCTGGAGCCGACCGTCTAAGGCATTGCAGAATCCCTGATGTTTATCAATTATTCAGTGAATTCTACAAGTGCCAAAAACAGTTCAAGCCCCGACTTGTCTGCGGACCATTTCCTCTGGTGTAGTCACACAAGCAGGTCCTCCGATGAAACGCCACAGACCGATCAGCTAAGTAACCAAATACAGGTAAATATCTTCAGGTAGCCGAACAGTCACATGCAACTTTAATCAGTTCAGGTATGGACTACAATACTCAATATATATACAGGTAAATTACCCCACAATAATTAATTATTGGCCTAAGATAACTGACAATATGAAAGTAAATGATATCAGGTAACAAAAGGCCTTAGTAATTGACAACATATGGGAATTTTACCTCAGGTAAGTATAGGCCTAAATTCAAGTGCCCATATACAGATTAAATCACTTCAGATAACTATAGGAGTAACTTACCATATACAGGAGAATGGCCTAAGAGCCTAAGCACCGACCATAGGTCAGTGGTCTTAAGACCATAAATGCTACTATAGTATGTAACTTAGTAGAGATGACTAATTGCACAAAATTACCATAGATCACAGTCATCTATCCAGATTCAACTAACCCATAGTGAAGTGACCGAGTGGTCAGTTAAGATGACCAGCGCTCGCCTTGGACAGAAAGGACTTCTCCATAGTAGCAGATGACCGTCCAGTCTCCAGTAGTTAATAGTTGAACTGTCCAGCTGGACGTTACTCAGGTCGACGGGTGACAAGGCGTCCCTCAGTGTACACCTTCCTCTGCGGGTGACCTGGTCAAGTTCTGCCAATGTCCGGTCAAGACTCGATTCAGCCGAAGCAATTCTTCATAAAACAAAAGAATACATCGGACGACCGTTTATCGTATGTCAGGCAGTACTATTGTAGTATTGTGGTCACTTGAAACCAATTCTACGATATGATATGGTCACTCTAACTCTAGCATCAGTATTGCGCTATTGGGGTTATTCGAAGCCTAGTAATCGTAACCTAAAATTTATAAAGTGTTACTCGAAAGCTAGGCATGGGGCACCAGCTTATTCACGAGCGCTGGATCGTGTCAGAGTGGTTGTCCAGAGATACCATGTGGAGGTCCAAGTCCGATCGCCAGGAGACCAGAGGGAAGGAGACAGAACAGCTGCTAAGGTGGTTTAAAGCTGCTTGAGCCTAGGCGATCATATAAAACGTGGCGTGCCGTGTCCTAACTACATGCGATACACACATTAGAAGATTGGCGCTATTCCAGCCCCACTACAGCTAGCACTGACAAATTGTTGTTGAATTAGTAAATTCCATTGCACAGGTGTCTTATGCACAAGGCATCAACTGATGGCGCATCAAACTCAAACCGTAATAAGATCAACATCCATAAGCTTAGTCTGCTAAGGCAGATAGGCCTGCTATGGTGGATAAGAAACTTTTAACGAGGTAAGTCAAAAGTCACTCCCTTAAAGGACAGTCATAGCGACCTCATTGTCCAGCACCCTTTTGTACAGTATTGACAGACATAGGACCTAATGGTCAACGATGCAACCACGCACAACTGCGGCCAAAAAAATGCAGACCCACAGTAACTGTCGGTGCATTTGCTTCTAACCCGTTTTAACCATGCATTTATTTTGTCCCCCAAAATCGAAAGTACGACACAAGGACCGGCATAATTGGTTCCCTGTTTAAAACCACGGCCTGGGGAAGGATTAAGGATCTTATGGATCAAGTGTCTCCATGGCAACAGCCAACTGGACAAAAATCCAGTGGTTACACTGTCCGACAACCATGAAACTGCTTTCCAGATTCCGTTGCACAGGTATAGACAATAATCTGGTTGCATAGCTTAAAACTAACTAGACAACGAGAGATCTGTACACAGATGACGAATGAGAACTTCTGAACATCAACTTTGTCTAACCTATACAAATACCAGGCACATAGTAGTGAGACATTTTGTGTGCAACATATGTATCGTCTACTCTACACAATTTATATAGTGTGGCCAGATCGTCAACGTATCTGGCCACGTATCTGGCCACTGGTCTGATTATAGAGCTCAGTCAGAACTGGATAAGAAAAGAAAATCCTAATTTGTTACCATGGTAACTGGGCAGAAAAGTCAGAGATCTCTCTCCCTCTTTTCTTTCTCTCTCTCTTCCTCTCTTTCCATCTCTTCTCCCTCCCTCTCTCCTTTCTCTCCCTCTGTCTCTGTCCCTCTTTCTTCTCCACCGTTTCCCTCCCTCTCTCCCTTTCTCTGCCTCTCTTTTCCCTCTCTCTCTCCTTTCTCTCTCTTTCCCTCTCCCTTCCTCTTCCCTCTCTACCTCTCCCTCCTTTTCTCTTGTTCTCAACCTCTTCCCTCTGTCACCATTATTAGTAATCATGCCATGCCATCGTGACATCCAGCATGACTCATGTTGGCTACAGAAATCAGATTTGACCTGCGAATACCATGCAACTTAATCGACCAAATCAGGCGATATTGATGATAACCTTTTGCCAATAATTTCCAAAAGTAATTACCCCGATATCCACCCAGATTCCACACGGCCCTTTCCCTGTCACTGAACAATGTAAATCTTCGTGGCAACATCTTCACACCACCCATCGTATACTTTGTCACAATAACTGTGACCGTGTGCTTTAAAGCACAGAGTGTCACATGATTATAATTTAACGTATTCGCCTCTCCAATAATCTAAACACCATCCATCGTCGAAACCATCTATCTACCTGACCATTAGATCTCGACCTGAAACCGAATATTACCCTACCTGTCTATAGATTTTGTTTTGACTGAGCACCTGTGCTGGTTAACGCGATTTAACTGGCTGTGGGCGCTGACGAAATCTCGAGATTACGATTACGAAACAGAATTTTATAGAAAAAAATAGTTACAGATGCAAAGCGGGCAACATCAAAACTGGCAGAGGGTTTCATGGACCATGAAAGAAATCCTGGCTCTAGGTTCTCTGTCTCTGTCTCACTCTCTTTCTCTGTCTCTCTTTCCGTTCTGTGTATACTACCTTATTCGTCTACATTGGTCGATTCAAACGGAGAGGGGGTTAATGAACTTACATCTCCATCCGGCCCGATGGTTAAATCTATTGATGAACTGTACTTGTGTGTGAGAGCCGACCACAGGTGACTTCCAGTTATTCGAACATTATCTATACTTACGGGTGTTTTTGTTCTGTGACATCATTTAGGTTAGCGTAGGGTGTAGGCCTTAGGCTTAGAATGAGTAACTTAAAATGCGCCATTTAAATGTCTAGATACTTGCATGCATTCATGCACACACACATACATAAATGAATACATATATATAGGTACAAACATGCATACATTTTAGTGTATACACACCGTCTAACTTCAAACTCCATGTCGATATAATATAGCCGCGTATACGAATTACGCAACAATTTCTCCAAAAGTATGGTATAGCCTCAGACGCGTAAATAGCAGCACAAGGAATTCAGAGAACGACAAGGTCTCTTGTGTACCCCATTCTATATTTAGTCACCTTACCCTATAGATCATATGCCATACATTTACAATTACCTCTTTTACCTAACCTGATCTTGGTTCATGCATGCTACTCCATCAGCGAGGGCGCGTTTCTCTGGGCTACCTTACCTAACCTTAGGGCCTATATTAGTTTGCATTACTTAAGTAACTCACTTGACCTTACCTCAATTACTTGGCCTTACCCGACCATATATCTTACCTTATCTAAATTTATCGGTCCTTAAATGATCTTATCTATCAATATCCTAACATTCCTTCCTTACACTGAATTCCCCTACTTCGCCATGCCGTGTCTAATTTTACTTGACCTTTAACCTTACCATACCTTACCTAAATTACTTCATCTTACATTACAACACCTTACCTTACCATGCTTAAGATATAATCAGGAAATACCGGAGTTCGTCAACCGGAAATGTTTCCCGTCTTCTCTCACCTCCGACGTCTGCCGCCCAACTGATGCGCCCTCTCCCAACCCACCGTACTTCTTTCATCCCTCAACCCTTCCCGCCACCCTCCCTCTCGTCCCATCGCCAACCATCTGCCGCAGCGGTAGCCAGCCCCTCCCCGATTATCCCCCGTTCCCCTCGAAAGGCGACTCGTTCCGGCTTCAATTTCGACCCGACACGCACGACCGACCGCGCTACCTCATCAATTTTTCATGGCGGTTGTCATGGCGGCAGAAGTCGACGCAGTTAAACCATCGCCAGTTCCCACCGTCAGGTAGCGCCACGAACGCAATCGACCAGAAGGACCGACGGACGACGACGTCTAGCGGCGGCGGCTGTTGCTGATCCAAGGTCCGTCACGGCTTCTATGAGGACGCCGCGAGAATAGTATCTGGGCGCGAAGCTCGGTGCGCACGTATGGCCGGACTATCGCTAACTAAAGGAAACGGGTCCACACTCTATATATAGATAGATGATGGATGGATGGATGGATGGATGGATGGATGGATGGATGGAAGGATAGATGGATAGATAGATAGAGAGAGATAGACAGATAGATAGATAGATAGATAGATAGATAGATAGATAGATAGACAGATAGATAGACGGAGATAGATAGATAGATAGATAGATAGATAGATAGATAGATAGATAGATAGATAGATAGATGATCGGATATGGATAGATAGATTTGGCTCGTAGATAACCTGTGGTTATCGTAATCGCAATGGTTATCGTAATTTGATACAGCTTGTTCACAGGCACTCAGTCAAAAGAAAACGTTAGGCAGATAAGGTCAACATCGATTCCAGATCAAGATCCAATGGTTAAACAGGCAGACAGTCAGACGGCTGCGGTGGATGGTGTTTAGAAATGAAGCGACGAAAGAGGTAAGCGGAAGAGATGGAATAAGGATATGATTTGTGGGAAAGGTCTTTTTCAGTTTTGAGTGGTCAAAATGGATGGTTTCTGCTGACAACAGCTATGTGACACTCTAGCTATCACATTATCTGTATTCAACCATGACTGTAAGTCCGCATACCCCAACAGTTTAACAACGCCTTATGGCACCACAGGACGTTAACGTCGAACAAAAAATTTCCTGACGGTTTAACCAAGTCTCAGTTGTTCGTTTTGAACGTCGAGCTTTGCGTTCTATTACCGATATCAAGCAGTCCCTAGATGACCTCTCCATCCGCCTCGCGTGCGTCGGCTCTCCTATTAATTCTCGTGGATCCTTTGAAATGCATAATAACCAACGGGGTGGCAGATTAGCCGTCAACAGGACGGCCGAAGAGCGGGCCGTGGGCCCCCGGCCGGCGTATACGATGCCCAAAGTTGACCAATATTCATTTGCATGATAAAAGCAATTGGAACAATTCGAAGACGAAGCACTGAGTGAGGGCTTCGCGGGTAAATATCCCGTTGTTGCGTCCACCTTGAAGGCGGTGGAGGCGGGCGGAACAGGTGTGTATGAAGCACGTGAACCGGTTTGTTATAGAAGAGCAGAGACCGTGCCCGTTAGGTGAGCCCCAACGGCCCCCAATTAGGCCTATCCCTCGACCTTATTCTTCATTATCCCATCAACCGTTTCCATCGCAAATAACTATCAGGTTTTCTTACTCTAATTCTGAGTTCTCTGCTTCAAACGTCTTCGGAAAAGCAGTAATACGTCCTCTGGCAACGTACTGCATCTTTCTTTAGGGGAATCATTCTGTCCTTTGACTTGTTATTCAAAAGGGTTGCGCAACTTGACTCAAACTGATCCGGCAATTATATGCAAACTGGTCTGACCACATTTTTCCAAACCATTTAATGAACCTCACTCAAACTGGTCTAGCCGTGTTCTTTAAACTGGTCAGCAACTTTACACGAATTGAAAACGGAGTGGACTCTGGCGCAACTTCTTCCATGTGAGGTGTGCCGATATTTCACAACAGGCATAGAGTTTACCCAATATATTGAAAATGAAACGAGAATCACAAAGAACTTCTTCAGCGCAGCACAAGAGATACCACGCTGTGAACAGCCTATTTCCATATTATCCACAAAGGGATCTACCGCCATACCTTCTTACTCAAATTGTCGGCACCTCCGCCAGTATTGCCTCTCACCCATCATCATAATCTGCCTCAGGCTCCTCTGTCTATCACTCCTCAAGCTTTCACTCAAAATTAAAGTCTCTCCGTTTCAAGAATCCCTGCTCTGACCCATCTGTTCCTCCTTCTAATCTTTCCAGATCTAAACGAAACTCTTGGCAGCTTCTCTGTCTCCTCGCTCTTGTACCCCCGGACAACCCCTCTGATTCGACGCAGCGCCCGTGAATAAACTGGGGCCCTGCACTTGGCTTTAGAGAGGCGCCTTAGAAATGTCGAGTTTACGATTACGTTTACCAATTACAACCATTCTTCAGCTTCTGTCTGTTCGACTGTCGTTTTCGGTTGAAAATAATTAATCGACAAGAAAAGACGTTGGAAGAATGATAGGAAGATTACGAAGAAAGGTATCACAGGTATACACAAACTTTATGTCTATAAACTGTTTAAGGATCTAGTGTGCCTTTGAGCCACCGAGGCATCCGTGATCTGGTCATAGAACCGGGATCTCTCCTAGACTGATCATGTCAGCAGTCTCTGCCGCTCATGGTTTTACCACTTCCGTCAGCTCAGTAGGCCTACCACCCGCCACTCCCATGCAGTCACTACTTTAATTCACGCCATTATCTGTACAAAGGTGGGCTTTCGTAACGCTATCTTTGCTGGAATTTGACTACGGTAGCTAATATTTCTGTTCTTAATATAATTATGTCTGTTCTTAATGCCGCAGTCCCAGTGTGATTCTCCTTACAGATTTTATTTTAGTTATAGTTATAGTTATAGTTAATTGTTTTTTATTTTAGTTATAGTTATAGTTATAGTTAGTAATATTTTTTAGTTATAGTTATAGTTTATAGCTAATGGATTTTTATTTTAGTTAATTTTAGTTACTATATATTTACTTAGTTACAATATTAAGGCTATATTGTCTATTAAAAACTTGGTTGCACAATTTCTCAGAGCTCTGCCTTTGAAGCATGGGTGCGTTCAGCTTCATGAATACACGAGTTTCCAAAGTAACTGACGAATTGCATAATAAAAATATCGCAATTTTCGTTCTCATTTATGTCGAATCGTCCATATTGCACTTCCTATTTTTATTTTGCATTAACGAAAATAAAGATGATTTACGTTAGTGTTATTTTCGTTATAGTTATAGTTATAGCTTAATGATATTTTTAGTTATAGTTATAGTTATCTAACGAAATCATTTTAGTTTTTCGTTAACGAACATTTTCGTTATCATCGTTAACGAGAATCACACTGCGCAGTCCGTCTCATTGAAGGTGTACCTATAGGTTTGCCCATATAGCTTCCTTTATGCGGTATACTTTGCATTGGCTCCCTATCCAGCATTAAAAGTATTCAGTTTTAAATGATGACCCTTATGCGCTTGTTGGCTCTGCTCCATCATACTACATTTGACTCCGGTATGGCAGTGGCGGGTGTTAGGCCTACTGAGCTGACGGAAGTGGTAAAACCATGAGTAAAAACTTCTGCATTTCAGTCTCATCGGTTCCGGGTCGTCGCACCCTTCGGTCGGCTGCCCATGGACTCCTGACTGTCCCTCGTATGATTGCTACACCTCAGTTTAGAAGCTTTGCTTCTGTTGGGCACTTGGGCCCATCAGCTGGAATGGCCTTTCTCAAGAGCTCTTCAGTTTGTCTCTTCCACAGTTTCACAAACGCCTGAAGTCTGCGTTATTTTACAGTGATTTGATTCTTGAAGTGGCGCTTTATATAGGCCTATGTCATATTATAAATTACAATTATTTACAATCATATCCAGTAGCCTACACTCCATACAATACGCGACCGAGGCCACATGATCTGACCCTACCTAGAATTGATGCCTTTGCAATTTTATTATGAGAATGTTATATGACTTTGCATAAATGTTTGTATTATTTATTTCTTCTGTAAGTTACTGTGCGTTTGCTGGTAGTCAAATAAAGAATATTCTTACTTAGTTTTTTACTCTGCCGAAGGGATAAAAATAGCGCGTACATTATGGTTCAAATAACTTTACATGCTGGCGAAATCTAGGGTCAATTTCTCAAACCATACACTGTGTTCCCATAATTATTAGCATAACAGTAAGAAAGGCACAATTGTCTGTCATCAATTATCTTGCGTATTTCATAAGGGGACTGACTGGTTCAACATTAGATGACCTTCCACTAAGACAGCTGTAAAAAACGACAATAGATTGGAGCCAGCAACTAAAGTGGATGAACCACAGTGGACGCGCTATTTATGTATAGCCTAACTTCCACCGAAACCTCCATTGTGATGAGTTTCTTTGTAATTAACGTCACAATTGTTGACCCAGTTGTAATGAGCTGCATGTTGCTGACAGTATAATTAGTAATTACTTTAAAATAATTACATTACTACGTCGAAATCATAATCGCGGTTTGGAAGTAATGCCTCTCTCTTCAGCAACCAAAGTTTATTAGAAGAAACAATCGGAAAAATATATAGCGCCACTTTTAAAGAGCGAAATCAAAGGTCAATCTAGATTATTGGCTGCTCATAGATGAAGGCCTATGTGTGTAATGTGTATGTATTTTATTAAAACGCCTTTTAGTAACTCTAACAAATTTAAACCATTAAGAACAAAAAGTAAATCCATAATCGAACAGTGCTCAGGTAACTATGAGTCACCACTGGCCAGCTCCCGCCGACACGCAGAACCCAACTGGGCAGATTCCCATCCAAATGCTGAACAAGGCAGATATTTTAATTTTTGAACTTGAAAATGTTTCTTCCACAAAGTAAAGGCCGCCCTGTTGTCTGATAATTCTGATTATTGCGTTGTCTAGTTACCCGTTTGCGTGCGAGTCATTTTCGACTGAATGACTCAACAAAGATAAGTCGCAATAAATGACGACATAAACAATAGACAAAACTTATCCATTGGTTGATGCATATGCAGCCCTTTATGAGACACACAAAATCTCCCTTTAATAATGGAATGACTTTCTATCTGACTAACTACCTGTACGCAGATTTACAGCACCTTATAATCATCGACCTTGAATTAATAACATACTTACATCAGCTCTTCTAATTTCAGTTGACCCGAGCAGCAGCCACCAACCGCTGCAACTGTCGAACAAAACCAGCGCAGCATAAACCACATTCTACGGCTCTTAGCCTGCGAACAGGTGGTCTCAATTGCTGTCTTCTGTCTCCGAAGCTTTCTAGGCACGCGCCTATAAAGCCTAAGACTCTGTAGCTCGCTCGCTTGCTGGCCGGCCTGCTCGTCTCATCCAACGTACCAGATGTGCTTATGATACATCTGGGGTAACACGTATCAGAGGCCATAAAAGCCCTTATCTGTCGCCCGGCGTTGAGCCGCAGGATCGATCCCTATGTGTCATCATCATCCGTCGTCGCCTCAGCCTGCAGTTTATTGCACCAGTTCGGGCTACGAACTCGCGCGCTATAGCTGGACGCCGCGACCAAGGAAGAGAGTTAGCCATGCATATAGGTAGTCAGACAGGTAGGTAGCCGGCCACAGGTAACCAGCTGCAGCGTCAACAGGTAGGCTCTTGTGATCGGCGGCCGGCTGAACGATACAATGAAACATCTGCGTTTTACAGTCTCCTGTCCAATACAAAGCTCGCGCCTGATTTATGATTAATTCAATCCCTCTGACTGTCGTTATTGTTGCAATGTTGTCCGTCGCCATATGCGGCTGCACAACAGCTACTGTACAACGGCTGTACACACAGCAACCGCGCGTACAACAGAAACGCGTATGCATTGGCTGAGTGGGCAACTTCTGCCCTGACAAATGCGCACAATGGTACCGTGTGGATAGAAAATATTTCACAGGTCCACCCCTTTGGATTCACGCAAGGACTTTCCTCGCCTAACAAAATCTGGTGCTACATAATTATCTATACACTAGCATGGGTCACACAATAGCATACGTATAGTACGCTTATAGTGTGCCATCGGTCGATGCCTTATACATTAGACACCGGCACAATAGAAGTTACTAATTATTAGGCCACTATTCATACAGACCTTGAGACGTGTTATATAATTTCGAAATCCATAGTTCATATCAGCGCTTTTCACACTTCATTTTTATTGTAACACCAGGTAAAAAAATCGAATGTTGGCGCACCGCCAGCAAAGGTCATATCAAAAACAACAGGCGAGCGCGAAGTCCCCTTACATATAATTATTAGGGGAACATTGTAAAGTTAAACACATAGACAATTCAAAGAAAAAGAAGCGTATGGTGGACAACAAATAGCTGATCAAAGAGAGATTGACATAAACTCGTAGAAAATTTAATATTTTTGAATTTTGCAAATATTTCGCGTACCACTTAGCGACACCTGCCACCGTTTGAAAACCGCTGGTCTATATGTCTATCTAAAATGGGATTAGGTCGTGTGCACAGTACACCACAGAGCAATCGTAGAGTTTCCTAACTCCAACACAGCTTAAACTATAAGCTGATTTCTTGCAATCGAAATAAAAAAAATTACGCATTTTTCTAGTGCCTAATGGGGGACTCTGTAAAAATGGCTGCTATAGGTGGCGCCAGGATGGGATATAGTTTGGCTACTCTAGGTAAAATGTGTGCTCTGTTGTGCGGTAGGTTTATTCATAGACATCTTACATTTAATATATGATGTCTATGGCTAAAGTTGTCTAAAGTTTGACCACATCACATACTGGCGACGCCTATCGCCGCTTAAAGGAACTGCTCACAGAGTCCCCCATTAATACCAAGTCGTGGGAATCAGTTTATTCAGAGGCGCTCAGTGAGTCACAAAATGGCCGAGACAGGTAGCGCAGGTTCGGTACCCAGTGAAAATCAGTTGTAAGTCAATGTACGTATAGGCAGATGTATACGTTGTATGTATTTATATAATTAATATAGCGCCTTTTAATACCTCGGTCTGTAACGCGGAGAGTGGGCCCAGTGGGGGTTCGAACCTCGCCCGAGGCGGTTGCTATGTGAGGGCCTTTGGCAAGTCCTTTACGCACAGTTGCTCAGCTCCAATGATGTTCTGTCGTATGGTCGTGTGTGAACTTCTGAACTTTGGAAGGAGAGCAATATCGAATGCTGGTGTATTGTCTTGTATAAATACGTAAGTTAATACATACATACATATACACGAATACATACATACATGCATGTATATATAATATACACATATACACATACATATACACGAATACATACATACATGCATATATATATAATATACACATATACATATACATACATACGAATACATACAACATACATGCACTCATACGCAAATATATACATACAATGTCATACATGCACGCATAGTATACGTGCACATAGGGTAAGGAAAATCAGTTATTAAAAAATTGGTTTCGTTCCAGGAATTCACATTCGTCTATAGAACTTCTATAACGCCAGTGAATTACGCAAGGCATCACTAGATGGTAACTACTTCCAGGAGACGTAGTGGTGGTGGGGTGGTGGTAAGAGACCTAGTGGTGGTGCGGGTGATGGTGGTGGTGGTGGTGGCGGTGATGGAGTGGTGCGAGTAGGCTAACCATAAATTCTACTTCCTTTCTGGCACTGTCAGCTTTCCGACGAGTTTTCCGCTAAATTATTGATGAGTTCTGTTCGATAATTGATTTGGAGAAATTGCATATCGATAGGCGCTCCGTTCGATCTGGCCAGATCATGCCGACGAATACCTGTCGTCGAGGACCAACACGGGCGCTATATAATTGCCAGTTGGCGTGTTTCATCTGCTGATTAAAACCTTTACAGACCGCGTGAACTTTGACGATGTGTACACAGGAAATGGACAATAGCATCGCGTGGAGCAAGTGGGAATCGTAATCAAAACCGTAAATTCCGGATTTCTTGCGCACGAAGAAGAGCAGTCTCTGAAGCTAGCTTGAGAATCAGCCATTGGTATGAAATGTTAATGACTTCATGTTCTTAGCCTCGGCATAAGAGGGCGGGTGGACCGTCATCTAACTCGCAGCCTCATCTTCTCACCGACAGTGTATGGTCAGTGTACTTATTACAGCTGAGTTGGTTAGGGGGCGCAGGTGGAGCAGAAATCTCGAAAAAATTACTGCCCGGCGGGGATTTGAACCACCGACCTCTCGACTCAGTCGACTGAAGCCAAACTCGCTAAACACTCCACTATCGAGCACCCCCTTGCGCACTTCAACAAAGTTAGATTGAGAGGCGCACGGTGATATCAAAATTAATAACATCGACGAGTGGGGAAAGGTCAGGATCTATTCCGGTTAGATGGGTGAATTAGAAATCAGGATCCATGTCGAGTATGTTCTATACTTCAGGTTTCGCAAGTAGATCTACCAGAATACAGGATCTACAACAACGTCGATAGGCATCTATGTGTAGGCCTATCATCGTTATGAAATGATTGCGACTTCATTTTCTTAGTCTCGGTATGGAAGGACGGTGGTTGGTCAGTAGGCCTAATCTCCCTCATCGTCTGATTTTTCCACAGCAACAATTATAAGGGTGACACAAAGTTCGTTCACCGATTGTCTCAGTAACGGATATTTCTTTATAATATTTTGTCAGTACATACATAAGTCAAACGAAAGATACTGGTAAGAATTTGATTATGATCCGGTCCTTGGTTGCCATTATTTATAAGAAAATGTAAAGACCACCAGTTTTTGCGGAAAAAAGTCGTTCATCAAATTAAAAGGTCAGGATCGATTCCGAGTTAGATGGGTGAATTAGAAATCATCCGGATCTGGATCAGCGTCTGAAGTGTCCCAACTGCATGCTATCGATCTCCACGCTCGTTGGAGGCGACGTTTGAGCTGATAAACATTTTTTGGCTCAGGATCTTTATAAACGCTAAGACAAATACTCCACAAGTTCTCAATAGGAGAGAGGTCCGGAGAGTTGGGTGGCCAATCCTTCGGCTTTTTGTGTGACGGGAGATTGTCGTCTAGCCACTTCGTCGTCACAGCTGATGATGACAGCGTGCACCATCCTGCTGAAATACGATTTCATTTCTCTTGAAAATGACAACGGCAGTGTCATGCAACGAAAGTTATTTCTTGACAATGATCTATGAGTATTTCAGCAGGATGGTGCACGCTTTATGTCCTAGGTAACAACAGTGTCTTATTGTGTACGAGGCTACACATTTCCTTTACTGTGTTAATTTGATGAACGCGTTTTTTCCGCAAAGACTGGGTTTATCTGTTTATTCACACTCTCAACTTACCGTAATCACCTCTAATCTATTCCAGGAACTATAATTTAATAGCTAGAGGGTTTGTGTGTTATTCACACTCTCAACTTCCATAATCACCGCTAATCTACTCCAAGAACTTACATAGCCCCACTCTAAAAATGCGCAAGGCATCACTCTATGTAAAATCGTGTACAAACCAAGAAAAGGCGAGTGTTTAGTCGAGATTGAAGTCTAGAACGGACTTAACATGGATCCTGATTTCTAATTCACCCATCTAACTCGGAATCGATCTTTGGTTTGTGATTTAAAATTACTGTACCAGATGCGATTGAGTCCTCTCCTGCTTGCGAGTTGTGCGGGCTGAGGAGAACATGCGATGATGGGATGAAGTCAAGTCACGCATGACACGCGTCACTATAGGTAACTTAAAGCGTGACACGCGTCACGCAGCCTGCCCATAAGAGCATCGGAGCGAATGGACCAATCGCTGAAGTAATCTTTCGAATTTGGGGAGGAAGCCATTAATAAAACCCTGTACCAGATTGTACAACCAAATAGCACACAGCCTTTCCATCTGTCCATGCGTGAAAACGGACAATAATCGAGTCACCTGTAACCTCTCATGATAACTAATCAGCCACAGGTACATCACCTGCACAGGTGTATCAATATCAACGGCAGTACCTTTGCTACTGTGCACAGACCTATCCATAGTATACAAACCTTCCGTTCATTCATCTATCGTCTAGTCTGTCTGTCTGTCTGTTTGTCTGTATATCTATCCATCAACATACTATTTATCCATCCTTCCATCCAGTTATCCATCCTTCCTTCCATCCATTCTCTCTCCATCCATCATCCATCCATTCATGTATCAACCTATCCATACATACATACATCCATACATCATTCACTCATCGATCGATTCATCCATCCATCCACATCCATCCATCCATCCATCCATCCACACACATCCATCCATCCATCCATCCATCCATCCATCCACACATATTCATACATCAACTATCCATGCCTACATATAATCATACGTCATTCATTCATCCAGCTATCGATATCATCCATCCTTCCATAAAGACATACATAGTAACATCCATACAATGTCATATACACATGCATACATACATTCATTCATATCAGTCTATCCATGCAATCATGCATACATACATCCATATATCATAGATTCATCCATCCACCCACCCACCCATCCACCCACCCATTCGTCCGTCCATTCATTCGTTCAACACGCCAAACCATTCACCACCCCGAAATTCCTAAGCTTTTCAAAGGCCAACAGTTTCCATGAGCCACCTGCATCTAACTACGCCACAAATCAACCCATGAAAAACGAACGAGGAACGGTACCGCGGAAAAGTAGGGAGCCAGAAAACAATCTTTAAATCTATGTTGTTAATTACGGTAGCAAAAGAGCGCCTCTTTTCAGTCAAGCAACTTAAGACAGCTTAAAGCTCTCTGCGAGATGCGGAAAAGTCGACGACATTTCTAGAACCAAAATAATTAAAAATGCAGAAAAGATGCCAGCATTTCTAAAAATTGATTGCGATATGTTCAGTTAAAACCAGTGCATATTTTAACGGATTTTTACTACTGGAACCAGTGGCGTAAGTAGTAGGAGATGCCGCACCCTGAAAGTGCCCAACATGCTCAAAAGTTGACGAAGCCCAACATTCTTGAATTAGCCGCCTCGTATCTACTAAATATCGCCTATATTGCTTGAAGAATTTTTCGAGGGGGGGGTCACGCAAAACAGCTCTCTGCAATGAAATAGCGGAAAATCACCAAAACTACTGGGACATTTCCTAAAACTGCTGGGACATATCCAAACTAGTGCGACATTATCCCAGTAGTTAAACTAAAATATCAAACTGGTTCAAACAGCAGAAAAGCTGACGACATTTCTAAGGCAAAAGAAGTGCGAATTATTCAGCTGAAAATGTCGAAAAAGCAGTATACATTTTTAGGATGAATGAGAGTGAATTATTCAGCCCAAGGTATCCAGGAAACCATTTCTTGGGTTTCATTTCTTGGGTTCCATTTCTGGGGTTCCATTTTCATTTCTGGGGTTCCATTTCTGAGGTTTCCGTTGGACATAATCGCAGAGAACAGGGTCAGTTTGGATAATTTCTAGGCATTTATATATTTCAGGGGTTTAAACCTGTAAACCCTTTCCCCCTAAATACGCCCATGATTCAGCACAATATGCAATAATTAGTCAACTGAAACTTCGCAAAACAAACAACATATTATATCTAGGACGAAAGAATCGTCACTTACGCAGATCAAACTGCATTTCTGGGATGAAAGAGAGCG
Source organism: Aporrectodea caliginosa (assembly GCA_020284085.1). Taxonomy (NCBI): domain Eukaryota; kingdom Metazoa; phylum Annelida; class Clitellata; order Crassiclitellata; family Lumbricidae; genus Aporrectodea; species Aporrectodea caliginosa. The sequence goes on from JACEVL010000938.1 coordinate 311,222, forward strand.
AACATTCAGCCTCAACATTCAGAATTTATTTAACGGACACTTGCAAAATCATTAAAAAAAATGTCTAGAACGACAGAAGCGCCAGTGAGTCAGTCAGACTGCAGACTGCGGACACGGGAACAAATGACTCACTTGAAATACGGTTGAATAATTACCGTTCACGCGCGCACACAGGTGACCATCTCGTATAAAATACGGTCACCGTCAGCGCTGCCGTTTGTACAGGTGCAGGCGGGAATATTTTTGCTATTACCATTGTCCCGCGCGCGCGCTTTGCCTTGCGCAGTCGACCTGAAAAGATGGACGAGTTCCGGCCGGGTAAGGGTCCGCGCCGCCGCCGCCGCCGCACGGGAAAGACACACCTGGTTGGATGGGGTCTCAGGTAGACTGTAGTGCGGGCCGGATGCGTGGGTTGGCTTTTGGCACGTGTCCCCCATTCATTTGCCCACCATAAATAAGCGCTGCTGAGACAGCATCGTTCACCTCTATATAAATACGGTATATATATATATATATATATATATATATATATACATATATATGTATATATACATATATATACATATGTATATATGTATACTTGTGCATCTGTATATATGTTAGTTTGTGCGAATAGCAGATAATATATATACGTGTATATATATATATATATATATATATATATATATATATATACATATTCAGTTTATGCATATAGATATACACACAGCACACACACACAGACATATATATATATATATATATATATATATATATATATATATATATTATATGCATTAATATTATATTTGTGTGTGTAATCAAATAAGACTGGTTATCGCTGGCATCGTGCGTCCGTGCGGCCTCCTTCCTTCAGCTTTCATTAACGGCCTCATTAACATTTTATCGAGTCGGCAGATTAAAATAAAATTGATGTCTATTCCGTAAGTCATCTGTGCCAGGAACTGCTCAAGACTGGTTGGATGGATGTATGAATGGATAGATGGATGGATGGATGGATGGATGGATGAGTGGATTTTAGATGAATTCCAAGTCTCGATCTCAGTACAAGCCTTAACGTTATACATGTAGCCTCGCTGGAAAGACAGTTGTTTAAGAGCATTATCAAATATTCACATTTTCTAATTCGAGGCTTTGACAGCTGTCAATCATTCGCTGAATATGACTAAGTGATTCTCGTGGTTCAGATCCCGGTGCATTCTCTATGCCGCACCTGTTTAGATCAGTAAGATAGCCATGCATACAGCGCTTTTGTGAGGCACTATAAGAGGCGCTATAGCGGCTATATAGGCCATACCATTGCTTTGATAGGTCATACATACATACATACATACATAACATACATACATAACATACACATACAACGCATACATACATACATACATGTATGCATACATACATACATACATGCATACAATACATACATACATACATACATACATACATACATACATACATACATACATACATACATACATACATACATACATACGAGTACCTCTGATTGGTGTGCACTGCGAGAGGCGATAAATGAATTGATAGATACAATACAATACATACATACATACATACATAGGCTACATACATACATACATGCATACATAATATTATATTCATTCATGCATACATACATGTACGCAGGTCCTCGAGGCTCCCCAGGCTTCAACCCCTGCGCCACTCCCACCTCACAACGTCGGGTGCTTCACACCCTTGAACATCACACTATAGGCTATAGCCGAATTTCTACCCGGTCAAAATCTCACAGATCTAACACTACCCCAGTCTACCCGTCTGTCCCTGGTCCCGCTTACGTGTCTTCCTTCTCTCTGACTGCTTACTTGTTTGCGCAGTTGCCCGTCTGTCTGGCTACCTACCTGCAATATCTGTTCGCTGTAGTCTCTCCAATATATTTCATGTGATTATCGATTGCAGTCTTGTCCACACAAGCCGCATACAGGCCCTATAAATTTACGCGCGCGTTCATAACTTCGCAATATTCTTATATGAATAAATAGGTAGGTTTATAACTATATAGGCCTATATATATATATATATATATATATATTATATATATATATATATATATATATATATATATATATATATATATATATATAATATGATAGCTTATAAGAGAACGTATTTATCATATATATAGGTGAATGCATAAATAAATCAACAGCCGGTGTGCAACAGACAATTTTATATGATGCAGAAAATTTTATATGTTTGCAGTTGGATATCAGCTGAAATGAGCAAATATTAACTATTAACATGTATAAAAATTCCAAGCTTTCATTCAGAATGAATAAAGGCTTCACTGTATATATAGACTAAATAAATATTCTTTTCATGAAAAAGGAGAAGCAGGCTGGCACATCGCAGCCTGGTACAATAGCCGAAATATCATAGTAGAAATGACAAATGAAATAGCACAATTTGACATGTCAACGCTTTTGAAAAATCATCACTGCCTATCCGATTCACTAGAAAAGAGGTCGGAGAAACACCGACGTTTAATTTCGCTGTTCACTATCAGTCTCTTGTATGTCATTAGCGATCATTTAAACTGAAATGTTTTCACGAGAATATTTAGCCTACTGGTTTCTACCACAACAACCGTGTTGAGTCATAGTATTGTCTGGGACTATTATTACTGAGGTATTGTATTAGTGTTTGCATAGGTCTACAGCAACATGTGACCATTTGTTTTCGTTATTTAAGCCATAAGAGATAAGCACACGACAACGCAATTTGGATTTAGCCTAATTAAATTTCAAGAGCAATATTTATAGGCCTATTATAATAGGCCTACTTAACTTTTGCAAAAAGAAATCCCTATATTAATTCTAAAGTTTAAAATGACTAACGTTATTGTACTCAATTTATATCACTTAAGACATAGCCTAGCTTGTTTCGCTATGTATTAAACTTGAACTCATATTTTAAATACAAAATTTAAATGCTCAAAAGGTCAAATTATTGAATGCTGAAGTAGATTGAAAATATGTATGTACATACAAACATGTGTGCTTGTATGCGACCACTTGTCTTTTATGAAGCTTACAAAGCGCTGCACACATATCTAGTATCTAAGCAAAAGCAATTTAAGTTATCGATTGAAAAGTAGTTTAAGCGCACTTAAGTCTATCTGTGTTCGTGAGAGCTTTACCTCGGTCTTCTTCCTGTTCTTGGAATCACAAGATGAACAAAGAGCACCTTGCTAAATAATCGTCTTTTCCCGCCAACTTCTTCCTTCCTACCTTCCTTCTAACATCAGTTGAACACTAATCGTATTCTAATTACCTCCCACAATCAACAGACAATTAACAGGTCGCCCCACAACAGCGCGCGTTAGTTAAATAAGTTATGATACTTACCTTAATTTAGCGACCATAGATATCTCGATATTGGCATCAGCCCATGTAGAGGATAGACGGGACTTGAGCTCGGAAGAGTCAATACGGAAAATTAGGTAACAAGTCCTCTAGTTACGAGGTCTGTGGTGCAAAGTTCGAACGACTATAATGATTCTAGGATAGTCGTAACTGTTCTTGGGGTAGTCGATATGCCACAACAGTCAACATTAGGACTAAACAATAATATTAGTCTGTCGTTTGTATGGTATCTAAAACGGTTCAAAGGGAAATTACTCGTATTTATAGACAGTGGGTGTTTCAGAATTTGGCTGGTTGTTCATCCGCTTTTTTCTGGCACACCCTCACGTCCCTCCATCTCGTCACGTCGACCGCCCTACCCTCACGCCGACGAATGCGCAACCTGTTACAATTATGTCCACCTGGCAGACCGTTACAGGTGGTTACAAGTGTCGTTTTGACAGATCCGGATCATTATAGGCCAACTACAGCATGAGCCAAACTCTGTTAAATACCTAATACTACAAACGAATAATGGAGAAACGTCAGACGTATTCCAACAACGTAATCATCGTCCGTTCAATGCCAACTAACGCGTGCATATTCATACAAGCATACATACATGACACACTGACATATAAATACATGCATTGCATAGAGAGATACATAGTTAAATACAAGCATGTATACATAGAAAATACATTAAAACATGTGCATATGTGTGTTACAAGCCATGCATGCATCAGGCCATTGGTATTGCATTGTCCTTGCATGCCAAGCAAATGTCAGAATATCGAACCAACACATGACATGAGTAGATGACTACCCTCATTTGCCCACCCCTCAGTCCCTTACCCACTAGTTTCAACTTTTTCCTCCCCACACCACCCCTTCATTGCCACAACATTCAGTACCTGTGACATGGCAATAATGCTGGATAAAATGCTGAGCTGTTGAGATACTCGACAACAAATGAATATGAGACCAGGCCAGAAATAAATTAAATCCAAAAATAATCTTAACTATATACCTAAAATTATCGAAGGCATAATATTCAATTAATAGACAACATTGCATCAGTTTTTAAAAAAAATACATTAATGGCTACATTTAAGTGTTTGTCACTACGAAAGTTCAATGTATCTGCTTGATAATATTTCAGGTGTATACAGTTATTCCAATGGAGCTTATAATAAACGTGGAAATAAGATATCTATGGTAGGTCCCCTATATATAATATCCCCCTATAGTAAGAGATTTTTAACTGAAACTAAATGTATCTTGAAGTTCCACCCTTGGTGTGTATCCTTTCCTGGAATGTGTTCAGAGCATGCTATAGAAGTATGGAAAGCCACTATGTTGTATTTTCCAGCTAGGCTACCTATTACAAATTCCAGCCTGGATATAGTGTGAAGCTAAACAAGGGCAGTATGAATGAAACTACTTTGGGAAATAGAAATAACCATAAGGATATCTCTAGGTTTCTCAGCGCCACACAAAAACCACTTCAAGAAGACCAGCTTATATGCCGACACTATATGAAATCACGTACGCAACAACCACATTGTTTGGTCCATTTTAGTGCCAGGGTAGTATCCAGAAGGGTTCATGCCCAGGAGACAGCAGTGCTGCAGTGGCAGGAGTGGAACAAGGATACGAGAGCCTGAATAGTTCCTGTAGTGACATATAAATCCAAATGGCGTTCAACCACTTAAAACGGACATTGACCCACGGGTGCAGAAAAACCCGAGGTATCACTGTTATCATTCATCTCTCTGCTCCCACTGCCTAACCACATATTATTTGCATCCTCCGAAAAAACCACTGACTGACAAATACAACTCAGTTTATGCTTTAGATGGAGTGGGGCTAATGAAAAATTCACAAAATAACAGATGTAGTAGCCTACATGTATGCAAGTAACCTTTATTTCTTCGACTGAATCTGCCACAAAATATTGATCCTGAAAAATTACACCTTTTCAGCCTCACAATTTCAGTATTTTCCTAAAGAACACCATGTACCTGAATTTGCAAAGTAGATTAAACTGAATAAAACTGGTGCCATAAATTTCCGATTGTTGCATAAATTTTAGCTGTGAAATTTCACATTGAACTAATTTGACTTTGAAAATCAAACCAATAATTTTAAACAAATTTCTAAACATAACAAATTATTGAAAACAATAGCAAAACAATCATTCGCTACAAGGATATTTAAGCTAGCTGAACGGATAATTGCAAACTTTGCAAATTAAAGTAGCACAGTTACCTAGCAAAAACAATCAAAAGAACATTGGCAACACAGTAGCAATTAGTCACTTTCAACTGATCTTACACTCGATCGACCTCTGGCAACTGAACATTCAAGAAAGATCATTAGCAACTGATGACTAGCAAGAAATCACCGGCTAATTGTGATCCTTAACAATCAACACTTACATGTATTAAGTAGCTAATAATTATTAACTAGGTAATGTAAAAATCCTTATTGCGCAAATAGTCATTAACCAATGATCATTAACTAATGATACTTAATTAGCTAATGATAATTTGCTACCAGCTAATGATTATTGGCTAATGATCAAAACATACCTAATTGGTTAATGATTGTTAGGTAACAATGATTAACTAGCTTATGTTCCTTAACTACCGTAGTTGATGATCTTTACATAGCTAATGATCATTAGCTATGAATCATTGACTAAAGTCTAATTACTAGCAACTGCTAGTAATTAGACTTGACTTCACTAGGAAGTGATCGCTAAGTAGCAGTAGTTAACCAGCAGCATTTGCACAATGTCCGTTACTTATTTACATAGTCTACTTGGCATCAACAGAGTGCATAGTGAAGTGATAATGTGTTCAACATTGCCATGGAAGCTCCAGGTTTCATCTGCAGTCCATTAATACAGCTCCAACAAAGAATAACAGGCAAAGGAGGGATTTAACAATATCTGTAATGTAAATTTTAATAATTTACTTTTCATTTAAAAGTCACTTACGTTGAACCTGAACATTTGTCTACCACCACTGTAAAGTTGGTGCTGGTCATTACTAGATTTATTATTTTATTGATTTAATTAAAGCATTTCCTAATTGCACAAGGTCCATAAATGTACATCTGAGGCGCAGATGAATGTTCACTGGGCACCAAGATGGTCATGCAAGGCCAGAGTGAAATAGTAACAAAATAACAATAGACACGATACATCTACGTAGAAGTAGGTTAAGCATTACGGTAGAAAAAGTGGATGCTTTGTCAACTGATGCGGTGTGCTCACTGGACGCCACAAAACTCAGCACGTTGCAATGTCAGGTCCAGTTTCATCATTGTTTTCATAGTACCTGAGGCATTGAAGTGAGTTAGGTTTACAGACAAGAAATGGTAAATGGCTTGGTGTAATGTATATGCACATCCTAAGGCATCTGTCAAAGCATCTCAAAAGGCTGCTGGTCAGTTAGGTATTTGGCAAAGAAATCAATTGGTGAATCAATCCAGCTCACTTACGCCAACAAACTATTATTAATAATTAGTAACTTCTATCGTGCCAGTGCCTAATGCACAACGCATCAACCGATGGCGCATCAAACCAAGGCACAATCACTGTCAATCAGGCCAACGTCGAGAGAGCAGTCCACTAAGAGCCTATTGGAGGAAAAGCAATACATAAGCGACTAAGCAGATTAAGTAGCTAAGTCTCCCATATCTGCAGTGGAACACACCATACCGATCATATGCTTCAGCCCATAAGCCAGTACTGGACTAATCCCAAAGTCCTGGATGCAGGTCAGATAACTTCCCAGCTAATGCTGATGCCAAATTCTGCTTGGTGACAAGAGACAACTTTCACTTGACCGTTACACGATGTCTATTCAGTTAGCACAAGCCCACAATCGTCGGATTATACACCAAGCTTGCTAATGTTCGATCATAATCACCAAATCTATGTAATATTCACCATAACCTCACTTCAGGAAACCTTATTGCTTCTCAAAAGTACCTCGTTCGACTACAAGCAAACTCTTACCCATGTCTTGGAATAACATCATTTAAATACCCGTACCACTGCACAGAAACTTAAAATGCTTTTCAAATTAAATGCAAAACGTATACATAGAGCTTTCGAGAAACAAAGAAATGGTGCTAGAGCAGTCTAGTTATGTTGCATCAGAAACCATGGCATATGATTCAGAGCAAAGTCTCTGGGTTCAGTTCCAGACCACCTGTGAAATTTAATCACATAAACATTCTGATATCAACGAGACCCAAAAATCTCTGCAAAACAGACGTGCAGTTAACGAAAACGTGAATAAACGGATATGATAGCTTTAGTAGTGTTCTGAGGCCTTACCTCAAAGTAGCACTAAATAAATGTTCATTTACATTAGATTAATAATGCTCAACACAATTAACAGGTGATCAAAGCTTACACATGCTAAACATTATTTGAAACGCAATGTGTGCACATTGTTGCAACATACAGTGCTATATCAAGGCTCCATTGTGGTGATGAGGTCATTTGTGACAGTGCATGCGAAAACCCGATCGAAGCTGGAAATACTCTAAATGTGGTATAAAATACCGTTGGATTAGACTGAAAGTGCAGAATCATTTAGTTAAAACTGCACATTTTGATAAAAAATTATAAAACTTTCAAAATGATGTAATATGTTAAACACATTTCTGTTTGAACAGCCGAGGTAATTGCAAGTAAACTTTTCACACAATTTAGCTGTAAATCATATATATAATTCATGCACAAAAGTAGTCACATAGAGAGAAGTTTAACAAGAGATCTATGATCAATTTGGCAATTTTTGAAAATTACGTACAAAACTATTCTGGACTTATTGAAAACCTACTCGACTTAGGCCGGATTTTCTTGGTTAATCCTCACACTTCCTAACGAAGTTGACTTAAATTTGTGATCCCCATCACCGGTCGAACAAAATCAGAACATGTCCTATGTAATAAGTACGTTCCAAGTCAGCATTATTAGAGCAGATATATATACACCTGATGGCAAAAACCTTTTTGGATTTTAACACCAGACGAAAACTCCCGAGAATACCACATTTGTTTTTGAAATGCAAAAGTGATTGCTGTGATACTATCGAGGATGGCTGGATGGCTTCCTTCGGTTGGACTTTGATGGGCAAGTCTTCTTCGCTGTGAACTGGACGTCCTCTTCGCTATCGTTCGGCAAATACGACCACTGGATGACCGAGCAATCCCACTGGTCAGAAACAGAAACACAGCACAACTAATATAAGGTACGATCAGGTAATCGCTTAAGTCAGGGGTGGGCAAACTACGGCCCGCGGGCCGCATGCGGCCCGCCAGAGTATATTATGCGGCCCGTGGGCAGTACATATTGCGATCCTGCGTCGAAGTTAATTTTGTTCGATTACAATTTTCGCTATATTTTAAAATTTTATTCCGAGTATTTGATTCCAATCTAGGGATATTAAATATGTTTTTATGGCTCCAAAATCGATTAGTCATTAATCGTTCACACCCCTATTGAGTATGGAGTATTGATTGTTCGAAACTGCGTTAACATCCCTATTCGAAACTGCTCTTGCGCTTTTCAGCTCAACCGGAAGTGGTTTTTATTTACATCTTGAAAGGTGAAGTTTAGTTTTCGTAATTTGAAAGCGAATAAACGTTGAGTTAACCATGAGTGCTGCCAAGAAAAGAAAGGTTGAGGATGAATGTCAGGCTTTTAATGACGAATGGACTGCTAGGTACTGTTTCGCGAACGTTGGGAGCAAAGCAGTCTGTTTGCTGTGCCGTGAGTGTTATCAAGATTATCAAGAATTGTGAACAGTTACATACTTCTCATTAATTCAATTTTACTTGTGGTCAGATTGTATGTAAATTAAGCTCATTCATTTTCATAATTATTATGATAGGACAGATAGGTAACAATAAACTTTTGTGGAAATAATTATGAATAGTAAAATCTTACTACCAAATTAGAAACTGTTTCAGTTCGTATTTTAAAACGTTATGACGGTTATGTGCATGTGTAAAACAGTGTGACAACTACATGGTTATTATCATTAATTCATAGTTTCATACGTTGTAAATTGTAATTGAAGTAGAGTAGTAGACAAATAGATAACAATAAAGTTTTCAATGTGGCCCTCCGTAGAAAATGTTTGCCCACCCCTGGCTTAAGTAATATGGGTTTAACTGTGGTCTGTTTGGTAGAACACTGGGCTTAGAATCCAATGATTGCAATTTTGAGCCTGCTGAGTGAACTCTATTGCAATGTATGTATGCATGTATCTGGCTATTTATAAAGTACCAGGTCGTGGCCAACCTAGTCAGATTCTCGCACAAATTGGCATACATGCATGACACCTTGCACTGACTCTCCGTTGAGAAGAGAATACCGTTTAAACTGCTCCTTATGGGCCGGGTGTCGATCCCTGGCTTTGCACCACACTACATCTCGTAGCTCTTCACACTGGTCTCAAACTCTCCCGGCCAGCAGCGGCTGCGTTTGGCTTCCCAAGGTCCCACGCACTCACAAGTCGGTGCGAGCTGGGTGCGACTTTTCTTCTGTGGGTCCATCTCTCGGGGAAACAATCCACCACTGGACATACCATCAATAGTATCTCTAACAGTTCAGGAAACGATTTCTCTACTTGTCTTAAGACACATGTGTTTGGTGAATTTCTAGATAGCTGTGCTGTAGCGCCCTTGTTAGTTACATAAAGGGAGCTATACAAGTGATACATACATACATACATGCACACAATCTAGCGACTTCTATGATATGACCTGAATGATATCATGGCACGAGATAACCTGATCCAAGGTCCCCTGTTTTTCTATGCTATCCTTGGTGGCTGATAGCCTGCAAAATGGAACTGAGTGATTGGGAGTCTCATTTACATCCTGCTTGACCCACTTGACTTACTTCATCATATAATGTGCTATAAACCGAATGAAAAACCCTTACCGATGTACTCATCAGAAGGTTGTCGTAAGGATGCCAGGAAACGTCACGAACACAAGCTTTGTGGCCCTGCAGTTTCTTGATAATTTCACCCGTCAGTATATCGTAAACTAAAAATGAAAAAACCACACAGACGACGTGAGCAAAATATTTCAAATACTTATAACAACATTTCATCAATGAGCAGAAGAGCTTCATCAGTACCTTCTGGCTGACCCCTTCTCTGGGTGCTCATGTGATAAATTAAGTACTTGAAAATATAATAATATTAATATTCATTTATAAATTCAAACGGACAAGTATGCAGTAATATAACATGATACAGTTGTAACAGATGATAAGTTTTACAGGAGTCAACTATGGCAGCCTGCAAGGCGCCTACCTGTCCTACTGCTCATTTTACAGTTACCCCTAGGGAGTTGAAGGCTGAGTCAACCTTATGAGGCTAGCAGGATCAAACCTGCGTCCTTCTGATCTTCGTGCCAGCGTGTTACCATTCAACCATCTCCCCACCCATGGGGGTTGCAACTGTTCCTGTCTAGGCATGCCCAGGCAGTGGTTTTTGGTGTCATACTTTCTGACTAGCCCTTGGTGTCACTTGGTCTCCCACATCATTCTATATTAGGGTCTCGTCTATATCCTATACACCATCGAATTAAGCTTGGTCCTTTCTTCTGATTGTTATCTGCGGCTTTCAAATCAGGAGCGCCTCTAAGAAGTCTCTTGAGGAAGTACTACAAAAATTTGTGATTAGAAGTACAATTAAAATCAACAGAAAAACCAATTTATACAATGGGCAGAAACAATTGAGCTAAGGAGTTTCCCTTGAGTGGTTCTATATAAATTTTTGCTAACATTGTAATAAATGTAATGATGTAACAAGAACCATTTATAATCACTTAATCAATCACTCAAATAATAATCAGTCAATCAATTTGAACCTATATCGATAGGCAGAACATGTGAGCATTGGCAAGACATTCCATGGTCTGATGCTATACAAACTGATGCTATTTTTGTGTACATTACCTCAAATGTAAATATTTACAACGTGAATATGTTTCTGCTCTTAATGTCTTTAAACATTATTTAGGCTAGTGTACGAACTGCTTTTTGTGTGGTAATTAAAAGATGGTACAAATAACGAACTAAATAAATACTGAGGCAAAACTCAAATTACAACAACTTACTGATAACGGCTCCAGAAGCGCAACCTGTATAGATATAGCGCTGTCCTGTCGAGAACTGAGGTGAAAAACGAGACCTGATTAGCGTGTTTAGGACAGTGTGCCCACGATAAGTCATCAGTGAACTGTCACCGGCTATTTTTCGCCTGTTTCTGAAAACTAACATTCACAAATAACATATTTACGACAGCATGCTAAGATGGGTCCACAACTTCTATCCTGTGCTAAAATTTTAGTGATGAAATGATGACAAGCGAGAATTCTGATGAGGATAACAGGAAATATCTGTCTCTGATATAAGTGCAAGTCTTAAAGTCATCTGCCATTCAGATTAACACTCAATTTACACATAATAATATAGTACTCAACTATAACGAGTACACTAGCCATACACTATCAGTGGGAAGATCAGATGGCAAGGGAGAGAACGAACCATTCGCCCTCACATGCATTTCATATCCATGGCTGCCTTTTAGGCTACCTTAACGGACTTTCTTTTTCTTCTTCTAGAGCTGAAGATGAGTAAATGTCAAATCTCACCAATGAGTATGGGAAGTACTAAACTATCACTAATGAGTATGGTAAGTGACAAACCTTTCCTTGGCACCTGCTGCCACCTGTAGTCCCAATTTTGCCTTGCGACCTGTTGTCTGGTATTCTGAAAACCAAAATATTTATAAAAATGAAATGTTTGATATGCATGGAACAAAACATCCACAAAATGCCAGGGGGTTAACATTCCATAAACACACAGAGGCAGATCACTTCCCTGGGGCAAAGTGACATTTGCTTGCTTGCTAGTACACCTCAGTCCAGTCATCAAGAAATCAATTAATTGAAAAACTGAATGAGCTTCAAGTTCATGGTGCCTCAGAAATGCAACAAATGTTAAAGTCCTCCAGTTTATCCATGAGCAAAAAGGTGCTCTTGACCTACTAATACAAGACTATGATTGAACAGGCAGGTCTTCGACTACTGGCAAATCAGCAGAAGCTTAGAAAGAAGAAACTCCTGTGGCAGCTAGTTCCACATGATTTGGCATTGAATAAGAAACAGATGAGTGCACCGTTTTATTTGTTTATTTCTTGCAATTATTGAATGAACAAAGGCACAAGTGTGTGCAAACAACCTGTCCAGGATCATTATATTCAGCAGGCTCAAACCTACAGTTGTCGAATTACAGACCCATCCAACTACAGACAGACCACAGTTCCACAGCAGCCACATGATAATCTGTTACCAGAAGAAATGTTTGACGTACATCTTGAGCTTTCTCAGACGACAGGTTTCTCATGTCCCAGAGTTTGATTGACTGGTCTTTGCAGTTTGATAACAGGTATCTTCCATCTCCCTTAACACAGATAACAAAACAAATAACATGAGCAAAATCAACCACATGGATTAAAAGGAAATAACAGATAACAGGTACCTTCCATCATGCTGGACACAGATAACTAGAAGCAGATAACAGAGATACCGTAAGAAGTGTCACAGATTCCTACCCATGGAAATCAAAAGTGCGGGGACCTGTTTCCCCTACCCGACAAAGTCAATACCATCTCCGGCCACAATAACACAGCTTCACTCTCCCTGGAAGGATGATCGAAATTACATAACCAGAGTCCTATTTAAAAACATATATTAACCCCGGTCACAAGAACCTTAGTCATCTTAGATACGCCGAACTGTCATCAACAACCATTAACTAATTGAATTTATAAGCAGTAATGCGTCTATGTAATTCCTGCACAGGCCAATAAACAAATATTGAATTGAAATAGATACGCGATATATATATAAAAAGCATTTGACTATGCATGAGAAAACTCTCATTAAGTTGGAAACAATTTGAAAATTTGATCAAGATTACATTCATACAACTTCAAAGTGCTTAATATTTTTGATGAAAACTGTAAAATTTTCTATCACAAATAGTACAAGAATTACAGCAATTTCACAAGCACGTCTCTACAGAATGAACACGTACATACCTTGGAGTCGATGAAGGTGATTCCATCTAAATGTCCAGCAAGTATGCCCACATGCCGTGGATCGGACTCACGGAGATTACGACGATCCCAAATCTATATGGTAAAGTAAAGGCAATTGTATAGTGAGGTAACTATCTGCTTATTTCCATGCCTCAGTGTTTTCTAGTTTTCTTAGATCTCTGAGGCATAGCTGTGGGAAATGAGAATTACTACAGCTGAGTCCACACAAACACAACAACAATTGCACAGGTAGTTTACAGGTAAGGTAGCTGGCCATTAGTTTACAGGTAATATTATGTATTTATGTATCCTTGTAGTTCTGCATGAATGTATTATTTTATATAGATGGGCATGATTAGTAAAATTGCTAACTGATTAGAATTTTTAGAATTAGCTGCTGAAATTTGCTGATCGATTGGAATTAACAAAATCTTGTAGCTATTTGATTAGAATTAGAATCAGCTGTTTGTCTAAAAAATGTCTAATCGATTAGCTAATTAATCGATTAGTTAAACTGCTAATCAATTAGAATTAAAATTAGCTCCTGAAATTTGTTAAAAGATTAGAATTAGACTTAGCAAAATCTTGTAGCTAATTGATCAGAATCAGAATTAGCTGTTAGTCTAATCAATTAGCTAATCAATTAGTATCTAATTCATTAGTTACTCATCTCTGTTATTAATGTATGTAAATATTTGTGAGTACCGATAGGTACAGAATGTACAAGTTTTCTTAACACCTTAGTCACAATACAACTCATATTTCATAGATTTATTGAGTAATATATTTACTGCTTGGAAGGATGCCATGCCAGTAAAGATTCCCATCTGTTTACTTATTGCATGCATGATGCATGTCTGTTTTAATCCTGAACTCATATATCTCTAAAAAATATTCATGATCTGGACTGATCTATCATCCTCTAACATAAAGGCAAAAAGCATCATCAAAGCATCTACCCAGACATGCGATATCTGGAGCAATATGAAAGATGTTGATGCATACAAACCTTGCACAAGCCATCGTCACTACCACTGAACAAAATCTGTGATCCCTCGTCAGCAAAAGCAACTGCATTAACATCGTCTTCGTGAGCTTCAACCTGTTCAAACATCATCTCCTGTTTAAAGTCCAGCATTGACAGAAGAAGAAAAGCGCAGTCCCTGAGGCAGCCATGGGTATGAAGTGTTACCGACTTCATTTTCTAAGCCTTGGCATGAGGGCGGGTGGCCAGTCCTCTACCTCTGTCTCATCTTCCCACCGACAGTGTACTCATAATAGCTCAGTTGGCTAGGGGTGCAGGTGGAACCTTTAATTTTGCCTACATTACCCAGGGTTTATGAAAGCTTTGCTTACGATTCTTCATTCGACCAATGAACAGAGCATGTTAACAATGCTTACTTATTTACTGCAAAAGATTACATTACTTACATTAACTTAAATGCAAGCAAACAGACACTTACATAGGACATCCTTTGCACATATGTATTTATGTGCACATCTGTATACATCGAACTCTGGACAACCCTCTGATACAACCCAGTGCTCATGAATAAGCTGGTGCCCTGCGCCTAACTTTGGAAAAGTGCTTTAGAAATTTGAAATTTAAGATAATGATCCTTTTATAAATGTTTACCCGAAGAGTTCTTTCATTTCGTTCTCGATCATAGACATATAGGCAACGGTCGTTAGCACTGAAATTTATTTTAAACAAAAGTTTTAAAAAATACAAGAAAAGTAAATTCAAATTTAGCTCTGTAATGCTTTTAAATTATGGAAAAACTATAAAAAAGACCCTGTCTATGGTTAATTCACCAATATTAAAGCAAAGAACATCTTTTTAAAACATCCCTTTTCACATTTTCTATTTTGAACTGTCACAAACATAAGCAGTCTCCATACAAGACACAAGGAAAGTTTTAAGCAATTACAACTTGCCAAATACTTTACAAAATACATTATTACTACAACTACTATTACTCCCAATCTATGCTAATTATATTTATATTTAATCTGCATTGAAGCTACTAACCCGCCCAGAATCTCTTTGTTATCCTGAGAAAATATGACCGAGAAGATACAGAAGCCATGCTGTGAGTCAGGAATCAGAGGCAGTGCGTGGTGTCCTTTATGTTGACCCCGAATGTCGCATAGATGAACTACAGACAAAATAGAAAACACAGGAAATGCCATATGTCCACCATTTTCATTACTCAGCTTTTCTTACAGCACCAGAACATGCTCAGTCATGCGCACACAAGCAACACTAAATAAAGTTCAGTGAGGCTCAGCTCTAAGATGAAGTCAAAGGGTTACCGTATATACATATGTCATATGTGTGTATGAGCATGTATGTATTTATGTATCTAAGTATGTGTCTGTCTGATACAAGTAAGTATGTATGTATGCACCTAGACACTTAATATAGTGCCTTTTGCAATACCTAAAAATACTGTTTGTCTATTCTAGCCCAAATGGTGTAGTCATTATGGACAAAAAAGGTCAATTGGAAGCAAATAGTGCTCTGAAAACAAGTAAAGCACCACTTGCGAGTTTCCAAACCCACAAAAACCCGTATCAACAGACTACCATTCAGAGTTGGAAGTAACACTGCAGCAAGGATGCATCTTGACAAATGCAGCATCGTGCGCTTTTGGTGGTTGGGCTGGAACACACCCCTTTCCATCTGTGTGTTGTCTTAGCTACAGATTCTGCAAGCGCTTTCTGTAAACACTTAACAACTGTTCTTACACTGGGGTTGGGGCGTTGGGCTGGGAATTGTGCCTCAGAAAAGTTATCTCTGAGAAAGGCGCTATATAATTGCTCTGAATGAATGTTTACGAATAAAGAACTTTACAAGGTATGACAGCTGCCAATGAAGTCAGCCCACATTCATACAACTGTCGTCAATCTACCATTTAACGTAGCTACCGGTTCAGTTTCCTGATGACAATGTCAATTGTTCTACAGGTGTGTGAGAACACCTTTTCCTGCTATATGAGCATCATACGTCCACTGCCGTGCAGTTGATGCAGTGGCCTCTGTTGGGCTGATGTGCCGTGCCATTGATGCCCTTTCTGATTGGATGGCCTCAAATCGCTTGCTTTTGAATCCATCCAAAACCCAGTTCATTTGGCTTGGTGGTCGCAGACAGTTGGCTGGTGTTGACCTACACCTGTTGGCCGAGATCTTCCCCCATATTGCCTTTTCGCTTACTGTTCGTGACCTTGGGGTGACACTTGCGATCAAGAACTTAGTCTTTCGCAGCACGTCAACCTGATCACACGAAGCTGTTACTACCAGCTCCGTCAGTTGCGTGTTGTCCTGAGGTCCCTCTCCCATGATGCTGCTGTGGTACTTGTCCACGCCTTCGTCACCAGCAGAATTGATCATTGTTGCTCGGTTCTTGCTGGTCACCCATCTGGCTTAATAGGGCGTCTTGACCGGGTCCTTCGTTCTGCTGCTCGGCTTATTGGTCATATCCCCAAATATGCCCCAGTTTCTGCCTACATGCGTGATGTATTGCACTGGCTTCCTGCCTCACAACGCATATCCTATAGGTTAGCAGCACTTGTCTGGCGGTGTCTCACTGGTAGTGCTCCGTCTTACTTATCTGATCTCTGTCGCCCGGTTTCCGACTTAGCCTCTCGTCGAGCGCTGCGCTCTTCGACTAAGGGGGAGCTATTGGTCCCTCGGGCCCGCTCCTCGGTCAGACAGCGTCGAGCCTTTTCGGTTGTTGGCCCCTCCACTTGGAATGGGCTCTCGCTTATGTTACGCCTACTGCCCCGAATGATTTGCCTGCTTTCTACCAGCTACTAAAGTCCTTTCTGTTTGGCCGTGGCTGGGCTGGGAGCGCCTCTGAGTAGGTTTCTTGAAGAGGCGCTATATAAATATTCCGGAATGAATGAATGAATGAATTTGCTTAGAGATTAACTGTGAGTTCTTAAAGAATGTAAACATCACTTAGGGCTAACTAATGCAGCGATTTTGAGTGGTACTTAAAAAGAATGATATCAAGTGTCCACATACATGCACCAATTTTGATTAATATGTATGATAAAGTCTCAAGTGATTGAAAATAGAGAGTACTCCATTGGGATCTTCTTTGATTTGGGTAAAGCCTTTGACACCGTGAATCATAATATTCTACTGCAAAAGTTAGCTAATCACGGCACCAGATGCACGCAACTTGCTTGGTTCCCTAGCTACCGCAAGGACCGCCTTCAATGCATTTCTTGTAATGGGGCTATCTCTGGTTATAGAAACGTCAAACACGGAGTCCCACAGGGTTCTAATCTTGGCCCTCTGCTTTTTCTCTTTTATATCAATGACTTACCCAACATATCACCAGTACTATCCTTTATGCTATTTGTTGATGATACTAATGATACTATTTGCATAGCTGTTATCGCACTTTATTTCAAACCGTAAATAGGGAACTAGACTATTTTGAATCACAGGTTTTGGCAGAATAAGTGAAAATAAAGATGAATAAACATGAAAACATGTAAATATGAGATGGTAGAAGTAAATAATTTTCAGATCAAAGCAAATAGGGTTAAAAGTTTCACAATGGAAGATAACGTTTTAAAAACTTACGGTAATCAGACCAGCTGGAATAAACCAAGTAGCAGCCGTCTGGACTAGAAATCAAAGACAAAAGCATTTAAGTACATCAATGGAAAAACATCACTATTCTTGTCACCACTGTTGTTGTCATTTAGTCATATCTAGAGTGTTGGTATCAAGTGCGGAACAAAGGAATGGATCGATGCACAGATGAGTGAATGGATAAATCAACTGATGGACAGATTAAGGATGAAAGGATGGATTAAGGATGGAGGGATGGATAAAGAGGTGGAAGGATGGATGAATAGATGGAAGGATGGATGAAAGGATGATGGAAGTACTGGGGTATCAGAATAAACATGTCACCATGCCTTTTGCCATCTACATCAGTTCTTACCACCAAGACCACACACATGTGACTAACCACCTCACCACCTTATTTATATCAGTCTCGTCTCAAGCGACATGGTGGCAACTCCCCTGCATTCCTCATACTTCACACCCACCACCATGCAAAGCTCGACTACCACTAACCCCCATACACTTTGCCATACATTCGTCGTGCACTGATGAATTCTGTGATTAAAACCACCACCCGATAGCCACACCAGTACCCTACCGTATCCCATGGATTTGCCCATTCATCGCTTACCTGAAGGCCGTGTCTAAGACGCTCCAACCGACATCAAGCGCGTGAATCGAATTGAATTTCTTGAACCTGCCGTACGATGTGTCATAGATACGAATCTGACGATCTACAAACACAAGTTTCCATTTGCAACCAACTGCAAGTGTGGACAGTCCAGTTATCTTGTACAGGTGCTATATAAATGCTCTGAATGCAGCCAGAGGGTTGCGGGTTCGAATCCACCTCAAGCCGCTGCGTAGGGACCCTGGGCAAGTCCTTCACTCGCAATTGCTCATGCGCTTCAGCGTGAAACTCCGATTCAGTGTCCGCGCTGTAGTCGGGAGCGCCTCTGAGTAGAAATCTTGGAAGGGGCGCTATAACAAGTGCTCATACATACATACATAGAAATGCACATCAGTTAAAAGATCCTTCAACGCACAACTGTCTACATCAAATGCTGCAACCTGGCTGATTGGAGATCTATATACCTGAAAAATGAATGTGCTGAGCATAGTCCACAAGTGACCAACTGACTGAGCAAAAAAAAGACATGCTATACTCTGTATAAATGTATGTGGGGATATGCAATTGGTATAATAAAATATACTTACTTAATTAGACAAACAAGCAGCTTAGACGGAGTGTGGCAAGGGAGGGACATGTGAGGGACACGCATACATCTCAATCAGCATAGAGCCTCTCATCTTCTCACAGGTTTTACCGTGACATACCTTGGCAGGCAGACAGAAAGACGTCTCCACTTTGAGAGTAGGTTCCGCAGAAAACTTTGTTGGTGAATCGTGCTTTCACATCTTTTTTGTTCGGTAAGTAACTGAACACATGAGAAAAACATAATAGTCAAGAAATTTACGAATTTCTGCTTCACCAGAGCCCTCTAGTGAACTCAGTCATTAATGTGTACATCAATTATGACCTTTATGGAACAGGCAATACATAGGAAATCAGGGATGGGCAAATTACACAGGAAAAGTAATTGAATTAAAAATCACAAAATTACAAGGGAAAATGTAAATGAATACAAATTGCTTTAGATTTTTGCTGGAAAATACAAATTACGTAATTTCAATTACATCAATTACAAAGTACTTGTAATTCAAATTACTTAATTTCAATTATATCAATTAAACTACTGCCCATCCCTGTACGAAATTAACTTCTTGCCTGACTCAACCCTAACTCACTTCCCCTTACCTAACCTTACCTTGCTTAACTGTGCTTTTCCACAGGATTTTTACTACCAAAAGTGGGGTCATTGTGAAACAATCTGATCTAATCTAATCTCATTTAATGTAAGGACTTCCATAGCTCCACTGTAATGTAAAGCTCAAAACCTCCAGTAATGATTGCAGGTAAGCAATCAGTGTGCAAGCATCTGATGTCTCGGAATAGACTTGGCTGTGCTTACCAACTGCTGGCGGATCGGCAGACGGCTTTTGGAAAGTCAATTCGTTTCAAGTTACCTTGCTCTCGCTTTAAAAAAAATAAAATAAAGTGATCAACAAGCAATTTAACAGCACAGTTCCTAGGACATCCAGGCTGCTGTCTCTGAGTACATATATGTATGTGAGCATGTATGCAGTGATATTTTACTTCTAAAAATAATTCCTAATTCAGTTTTAATTAAGTTCTGTATTCTTGAATTTAACTGGAGAGGCAGCCACGAATACAAAGTGTAAGCAACTTCATTTTCTCAGTCTTGGCATTTGACGGCAGATGGCCATACCTCTCCCTCACCATCTCATCTTCCCACCGACAGTGTATGGTCAGTGTACTCACTTGACAAAACTTTCTGCCCTTGTGGGGAGTTGAAACTCCAACCTCTCGGCTGTCAGTCCAGCACGCTAACCACTAGACTATCGCACACCCCAGGGAATGAGATTATTGTATTGGAAAGAGCAAAATAGCGGTACCTCATTGGACAGCCAGAAAAATCGTACAGAACAGATATTAGGTAAGATTATGTTACGAAATTATGTAGTGCCACTAAGTTAGAACAAAGCATCAGTCAGGGCACAGAGCAAGTGCTCTTAAAGAAGCAGCTCAAGGTCTTTGAAGAAGCTCAAATGCATACTCTCCAATCTCCATGTTACAAAGTGAGCATTCCTAATCTCCATGCTTCAAAGTGAGCATTCCAACTATTCATGTTACAAAGTGAGCATTCCATAATTTGGCTGCCCGGCCTTACATTACTTAAAAGTCGAAGCTGAAACAGTGGTAAAATACCATAATTTACATTTATACCTTACCATGACAAACATTAGAAGCTATATCAAGTACTGTTACATGTCACCTGTTTTAAAACGTATGTACCCTGTGCAACAATTTTGTGTTGTATGATATCACAGCAAAAGAAGAAATTCTTCAATAAATCTACTTGAAAGTAGTTTTATTGAGCCTTCAAACGTAGATGCTTAGAAATAACACAGAGCAGCTGGTCAAGATCAGTGACAATCCCTACCTGTTGCAACAGTTGGCAGATGGAGGGCCTCTGGTCTCTGGGGGCCCCAGGCTTATATGGAAAGACATCATTCAGCAGCTCCTCCTTCAGTTCACTTACCTAGACAGAATACACACAATGTTAGGTAAGATAATTGGGCAGACACATAAACAGCAAGGTTCAGGAAACATTCATAGGTAACCAAAGCAATACTAATTAAACAACAAGATAGGTAAGAAAATGACAAGGTTCAGGACGATCATATCACAATCATAAGTCATAAAACAGGAAAGATAATGAAAAGGTAACTATGAAACAATTGAGGATAAGTCAGACAATAATAAGGCTAGGTACTGAAATGTAAAACTTACTCACAAACGAGTTACAAAGTGAGCAATCCTACTCTACATTTCACAGAGACTACGGTTCATGTAATTTTCTCATGAATGACACACTGGTTAGTTACTTATCACATTTTACTACCGTTAGACAAATAAAGGTAAATGGTCCACTATGTATAATGTCAGCATTAAGTTTACATTTGAATACTGTGGACTTTGAAAGGCTCCACTTACATCTATCACCGAAGTGTCCGGATTAACCTCGACTACAATAACAAAGTTAAATTAATTATCAGCTTTTGTAGAGACCATGTCTAATGCACAAGACATCAACTGATGTTGCACTTATAATGAACTACATATAATGATAAAGGCAGATAAGACAGAGTACAGAAGAGGAGGCAGACTTTGAACTACAACTCAGTATGCGACAACAACAAACATTTGCTCTTCAATAGCAGGGAATACATTTTATCTTTAACCTCAGAGTTCTGAGTTTTAAGTTTGTTACAACGATTGAAATATACACAATTCATTGTTAAGACTTGTGACCAGTAAGCAGAGGCTGCCCAGTTTATAAAAGTCTGACCATTGTTGGGGTCACATTTCATCTAAAAGGACTTCACCTTCGAGGAGCTGTCATAAACAGTGATCAACTTTTTACCTCACCTCAACTTACATTACAAGCTTATATCAGTATGACTAGAATGGTCTGGTACTCATAAGGTAACGTAATGTTACGTTAAAGCAGTGATGTAAAGCAATGGCACATACAACAATGCAACGCAAAACAAGGTAATTTAATTTAAAGAAAGGTAGCGTAAAAAGCAAGGCAATGTAAAGTTGATGTAAAGCAAGGCAACATCAGATTTAAAACTAGAATAATTTGTATAATAATCAAGCGTCTCTTAGTCTCTTTTCGTCAAGTGCTTGAAGACCATATTTTGCTCAATCATGGTTTCACTGTGTGAGGTCGGAGCACCTCTGATGGATGAGTCTCTCAAAGTGGCGCTATATATATTTTCATTTACAATTTACAATCACTCATTAAAAGGAGTATGTGGTGCACAAAAATTTATGATTACAATTATGACAATTGTGAGACATATGCCAAGGCTGACCTGGTGGGATCTGGGCAGGCATAAGAAATTCCTCTTGGTCATCAACAAAACTGTCTTCTTCAGATTCATCATCTTCATCGTTTCTGTTGAACACATGCACTCCTCTACTGCAATTAAACAACTCTGCAACTAAGCAACTCACCTATACTACAATATACCACAATATTTTAAATCAGTTCTTATTCCCCAGACTTATCATTATTCAATGAGGTCATCTGAACATCTTTGTCTGGTCATACCAAAATCAAGAACTGTTCTTGGCAAACGAGCTTTTTCAGTATCTGGACCTACTTTTTGGAACTCTCTTCCTGTGTCTGTACGCTGTGCTCAGTCGCTTGTGTCATTTCGTTCTCGGCTGAAAACTTACCTCTTTCAAATTGCTTATCCACCGTAGGCTGTCTCTCCGTCTCTTACGGACTGATCTTTTGGATATTGACCTGATTACGGCTTGGTTTTGGGTGTGCCATCAGTTGACGCCTTGTGCATTAGAAACCGGCGCAATAGAAGTTGCTAATTACATTACATTACTACATCATGTTGCAAACCACATCCAAGCGGTCTCCCAGCCCGATCTCCCCCACCAGATTCTGCCTGACACTGAAATTGATCTAAAAAATCTGGCTCTTGTTGACTTGAATGATATAGCTCCAGTGAATAAGCTGGTTTTCCAGACGTGACTTTTGTGCCGCATTGAGAAAATTGATATATTTACATTACATTGCTCTATTACATTTTAAAGTAAGTAAGTAGCTTTTATTTCTGACAAGCGCACATGCATTACACTGTACACAAAGATTACATACATTTTAAAATAAACTATGACAGTAGCAGATTATAAAGTCACACATGCTCAATTAAATATAACTACAGATGCATCGGTTAACAAAACTTTAAAGTGGTGTGGTGCTTTGGGGCTTAGAAAGTGGCATTATGAGACAATGTAGTCTATCACTTCCATCGTTGGTCTGTGATCTAATGGTAATGGGTTCTAACCTGCTGAGTGGACTCTGAAATGATCTTGTACAGGCTTTTTGGAAAACATCCTTAAGCAGTGTAATATTGTTTCATTTTTGGCTGTAACCAATGTTAAGATAACATCCCATCCCATTTACCAAACTTTTATCAATAACTCTCAGCTTTGCAGACATTTGCTGAACACAAGCACTCCTCTACTGCAATTAAAATATTTAAGCTGCAATATCAATACATTCCCAAAATGCGGATAGCAATTGGTCAATTAAAGAATATTCTGATCTTATCTTATCTTATCCCTGGGTTTTCTTACCTTACAGAACGCATGGCTCAACACCGTCATAGTTAATTTAATAAGTAAATGGTCTGGCGAATATTAGTTCAAATTCGCCAAAAATAATAAATCTTAATTAAATAGGCTGGGTCAAATAAAGCGGTAGGGCGAATTTCGTAACTATGCATGACTCGGCAGTTCTTGCATATGCCCAGGGTCTCCTATGCCCCAGAACAAGGCCAAATTAATAAACCAAACACCCTAAAACAAAATGCCCCGATAAACCCCGTCAAATTGCCCAACGAACCTCCGTATCAGGTAGGTCAGAAGACGGGCGAGATCTGGAGTGGGACTGGGTAGGTCCTCGACCGTCGGTGGATTCGATCCCGATCCGCCGTTGGCTCCGTCCATTGCACGGCCTGCACCAGTTGGAGGTGGTCGACTGCTTCGATTCCAGTGACCGAGTCCCATCAAAACGTCTCCGGTAGAGCCATCAGAGGCGAAGAAAATTTCTCCAATTTCAATCTGTTAAGGACTTTCTTTTGATTTTTCTCATCACAACGCAATAAATTCATTTCAGCAGCGAAGAGTGTACGCGGTTATTAGCACCGGGTACGGTACGAAGGGCGTGCGCGTTACGCAACATTGCAACCGAAACGCTGCGTATAGTTACAGTAACAATAATGTCCATTACAATAAATGTGCCTGGCGCTTTGATAATGAGTGTACTGAAGGGTCAATGGGTATAAATACCCACAATGTTAAAACTGAGCCTACAATTTATAGAATGTATAAGACTTAGTCTTAAATAGTCTAATCCAGAAATTGTAATTTTGTAATTGTAATCGAACAAATAAATTAATCGAACATTTATATAGAAATAGCCTAGACAAAACAATCCTTTAAACTTTCATGTTAGCCAAAATGCGGTTTGCATTTGGTCTTACAATAAAGAATATCTATTCTAAGACTTTCGAAAAGCTTCAGTCGCGCTCAGTTTCTCGTTTTCTCAGAAGATGTACGATAATGGTTAAAATGCAATTAAATACAGTATGCCCTTTACTCAGGGCTGTTAAAGGCTTGGTTTTTTGGTTTTTGGTTTTTTTGGTTTTATTAAAAAACCAAAAAACCAAAAAACCTCAAATTTTGGTTTTTTGGTTTTTTACAAATTTCAAAATTATAAATGCCAAAAATGTCGCCTCTTCAACCCTCTTGGAAATTGTTGTAAGGTCTTTGTTAACTTCGTTTTATGACATTCTACGGCTCTACTGTTTTAGTTAATTACATTTATATGCATCTGATTAATTTGAACGGTATTATGCCATTTTTATGAGTTTTATGATCCGAAATAGGAAAATCTCCAAAACAAAAAACCAAATAACCAAAAAACCAAATAAAACCAAAAAACCAACTTTTCATTTTGAAAAAAGTTTGGTTTTTTGCACCTCTGCCTTTACTTAACCTAGTGACCAGCATGGTATTGCAAAACAATCATTCGGGGTAGCCTACGTAGCCTAAGCCTATCCGAACATGTGCGAGAAAGAAAAAGCGCGGATTTCATCCACTTTAATCGTTACTGTAACTGCATTTCGGGCTAAGATAGGCCCTAGCCTATAAAGTTCTCACTTCAGTGCTGTTTCTAAGAAACTTTTAGAACTGCACAACCCCTTAAAAAGCCACGGTAAATTATGCCAAATCGGATGACAATGAACATTTTAAACTATTTTTAACTGCACAAAAATGCTTCTACAGCTGCACAATTTAATTTAAAACTGCCCTTTTTGTGTAGAACTGCACACTAAAAAAAACCCGTCTCTCTTGATGAGTCAAGGATGTACTTCCTTGAAGGTTACATCTGCAGGTCACGAAGCTACTTGCCTGAATAACATGATCTCACAGAAGTAACGACTCTGTGAAACAAGATTGTGGCAGTAATGGTACGGTGTAGACTATCTGATCGCTGTCAAATTTTACCAAACTTTACCTGATGATACCTAACACCATAAGCGTTCAAACTCCCCTATTCCATTACCGTACGGGCGGTCACTATGTAGGGACCTTGAGCAAGTCCACAACGCATAACTGCTCAGCACCAACAATGTTCTGTCACATGGTCGTCTGTGCAATGTGCACTTCTGAACTGTGGTAGGAGGGCAATTATTTTAAATATGATTGTATCATCATCATTGGTTTCATCATCATCATCATCATTATCATCATCACCATCATCATCATCGGCATCATCATCACTGGCATCATCAGCCTGCAAACTCAAACCCAACAAGCTGCACAGATTATGCATTCAACTGTTGCAACCAATCAAGCTCTGCTGTTTTGCTCTGATGCAGCATTGAAGGTCAATCACGATGTGCAATAACTAACCATCATGTAACTCATGTTTCCTTTGATGGCTCTACAAAAATTATGAAGATATACATGGAACAGTAGGATTCCAAGCAATAGTTGTTGATTGGCGGACTTCTGGGCTGAGTGACTGGGAGACTCGTAATCATAATCTCCAAACTTCTCTGATGAGATATCTTCAAAATGGGCTATATCAAGTTTCTTTGATTGATTGAATGATTCTAAAGCGGCACTCGAAAGCTCCGTGCAGGGCACCAGCTTATTCACGAGGTGGTGTGAACCAGTAACAAGCTTCCACTCAATCCCTACAAATCACACCCTGTTGTCAAGGCAACCATTTCATGGCAAACTGTAAAAACTACTGAACTGTTGAGGCTGTTTGGCAAAAGCTTCATCAATTCATGTCACTGTATGTTGCATTTATCTACTTAACCAGTTAAAGAAAAAAGTTATGACAAAGTATAGTATATAGAAGCATTTATTTACTTTCCTTCAGATCCAAGTGTCATTTGAAAACAAACCAATTAAAATAGCATAAAACAATGATACATTCCAACATGGCTCTTGCATACTTGAACTGATATAGTGCCGGTGAATAAGTTGATTTACCTGGCGTGGTCTTGGTATGGTGCCGAGAAATTTCTGAGATTTACATTAAATGCTGGCAAAAACACCAGAATTCAAAAGCAAAACAATGTACATGTTAGACAATAGCTTTAACACCACAGACAGTTTTATTACTTTCAGTATGCAAGTATCAATACACTTAATAGAGCGCCTTTTTCAACAACCTTACACATTTTATGAATTGGTTTATTGATTGCTGAATTTAGATAGCATCACTCTATTATCAATTAAGCAACAATACGTGGCGCTATACCGTGCTAAGCATACAAGGCTTGCTCGAGCTCATAAATGGCAACTGTTTTGTAGATGCTTGAAATGTGCCTTTATACTGCACTGCCTTCTACGTTACCAAGCGAGCACACAATCAACATAGTACATAGAAAAGACTTACCTAGAAATTGTACAGTTAATGAATAGCAGATTATATAAAGCATTTACAATAGGTATCATGGTTTTAACTAATATTTAAAACAATAAAACTTGCATAAATACCTCTTATACATTGCCATGTTTACACTGTATAGTCTGAAAAGCTTATACTATTACATGTACATCTTATGTTCAGTTGTTTAAACATATCTGGTACAACAGACATACATTTAGAAAAATTACATATGTATGAAGTATATTTAATAAAAACATTAACTCAAAATAAGTACTCTAAGTCCTAACATACCATAAATGCGAATTCGTAAATCACAACTTCCAACTTAGGTAAAACTCATCAGTAGCACTGCCACTCCCGTAGGTAGATATATCATATATAGCCAAATTTTGAGACGCCACCAATCCGGCGAGCAGAAGCATTAAGAACAGACTGTAATTCAAGGTAACAGAGGAGCCCAGGTCAGAACAGATAGCATTTCCAAAAACCATTCGAGAGGAAATGAAAGCGTGGATGAGTGCAGAAGTAGACAGTGTAGTGATTGTCGCACGGAACGGATCTGACGGAGGTCATAGTAACGGGTACGACATACAATGTTGACATGGACACTTTGTTATGGATTTCCAAATTAACTCACATGTATTCTAACAGCTTCTGTTTAACTACCAATCATATTCTAGGACTTCCCTAACACGTCTTATTCACTAATACATATGAAAACAAATATATACAATGATATACAAACAAATCAGAGTTGCAAAGGTGAAGGCACAACATAAATGTCTGGTTACATTACATTATATAATTTTTGGGGAATAGGACGTGTGACTGCACTTCTACGACTAGGCCAGCCACAATACATAAAATCAGTTGTTATTCCCAAGACTTATCATTATTCAACAAGGCCATCTGTTAAGCTGTGTCTGCTGACTCTGGTTATGTGATGGGGTAAGGATGATGTTCTGAAACTACGAAACTTGCAAGAAAAGCTTTTAGCAACACAATGATAAAAATGTAATATAGTGCAGATTATGTACAGAAAATACAGTGCCTACATGAAAGTTTCAAAATGAACCTTAATATTTTAAAAATTCTTTAAATTTTTTAAGTTTAAAAAATTTCTTCCTGCCCATCACTAAACATGCTTGCATTTTTCTTCCTTATCACTAAATGTGCTCACATAGGTTCCAGCTCACCACAAAATCTAAATATCAATATCATCAACATCATCAGTTCCTGATGCCAGCCAATTGGCGGCGATGGGTACGAATAAATGATCTCCATTGTCCTCAGCCATTTGTCAAGTAAATTTAAATATACATGTATTTTCATACATCCTCAAGCTTAACTTCCACTGCATAGTCAGAAACGCTTTTACTACTACATTCTTATATAAGAGTAATAATTAAACAACAATACCATGCCTGTATATTTTCCTGCTCACCACTAAATATCCTCATATATTTTCCAGTCCATCACTAAATATGCTAGCATATTTTTCTCACCATCACTCAATATCCTGGTAAATTTTCATGCCCATCACTAAACATGCTGGCATATTTTCCTGCCCATAACTAAATATCCTTCCA
Source organism: Aporrectodea caliginosa (assembly GCA_020284085.1). Lineage (NCBI taxonomy): Eukaryota > Metazoa > Annelida > Clitellata > Crassiclitellata > Lumbricidae > Aporrectodea > Aporrectodea caliginosa. The sequence goes on from JACEVL010000938.1 coordinate 340,078, forward strand.
TATTTCCTATCCATTGCTAGACATACTAGGGACCCTGGGCAAGTCCTTCACTCACAATTGCTCATGCACTTCGGCGTGAAACTCCCGATTCAGCGTCCGCGCAGTAGTCGGGAGTGCCTCTGAATAGGAATCTGGAAGGGGCGCTATAACAAGTGCTCAAATACAATACAATACTTGCATCTTTCAAGGGAACAAAATCATACATGAAAACCTGAAAGCAGCAATGTCTTTAAAGCACAGAAAACAATTGTGCACGATTGATCACACATTAAAACAATGCTCTTACAGCACTTCAGCAAATCTGGATCAGACACTCCATGACAGAAGTCTTCATAACAGATTTTGCTATGCTATGATCGAGTGGCTGAGAAATAAAAAAATGACTCAATTTTTTAAATCAGATCATGATTAACAAACTAAAACTGCCTACAGAATCCCTGAGATTGTCAAGCACATAGGTAGAAGCAGCCGATGATAAAAAAAAACCTTTTCGCAACCTTAAACGAAAAACACCTGTACAAGGTAAAAAAAGTAAGTAAGCAAGTATAGGCCTATTCTTTAATTAACCAACTGCATTTCCGCACTTTGGTATACAATACATATAAAGATACTGCATTCTAATTCTAATAATTATGAATCCATGGTGGTTATTATACAAAAAGTGATCTACTTTTTGTGTACAGGCCTTCTAAATCATTGCAACCTCTGGGTTTATGGTACAATGCGCTAACCACTACACAACATGCCCTTCAAGTCAGTCCTTGAGCCCAAATACGTTCCGATCCCATGACAATCTGAAGACCATACTGCCGATTGGAAAAGATAGTCAAAAACCAAGCAATTTACAATAATTTACATTACCCATTATGCATGTGCCATGTTTTAGAGTACCTCTGAGGTGCTCCAAAAGAAGCCCTATCCCAATTTACGAAATATATCAATATATATTATATATACATATACACACATATACATATAAAATATATATATATATATATATATATGTAAAAAATATATACATATACACACATTTCTCATAGCATTCAGACATTTGCATGTCCGACACAAACATATCCAACCTACTGCTTGAATGTCCTAGAACTCAGATCACAGTAACGTTAAGAAATTCAACATCTTTCTGAGACAGCGGCGGCTGGAGGTGAAGAAACTCGAGGAAGTTCCGTTTCACGCCCTTGTCAAAAGGGTTGTAGTAACGTCCCTTGCCGTCCTGAAGGTACTTGTAACGCTTCCAGTTCTGTCGTTCATTTGTCGTTATATTTATCCATGTTTGATAAAGCTTCCAGGTGTAAAAACAAACAATCAGTAAGTAATTAATTATTATATTCGTTTATTGATAACAAAACCTCATAGACATACTGCTATCATGTACATTGTAAAAGAATAAAAAATACGAATAAATACTAGTGAGATGTTCTTATTAGAGCGATGAAATGCCTGAGATTATCTGGTAGATTATCTATTATGCAGTAGCTGCTAGTGTTTAACAAAATTGCATCATAGCAAAGGCCATGACTTGCAAGTTTTCAGTTACTGATTAACAGAAGAATGCAAAACATGTCTTTGAGTAGAGACCTTGAAAGGGCGCTATATAAATTTCGATTGATTCATCGATGTGCGGAAACAACACTGATGGGCAGGTGTCAATGGATGATCCCAGGAGGAAGAAGTTCAGTGTTATGCCAGCATCGCTCGCCAGATTCCATAGTTATATGAAGTGTTCTCATACATGTATATACAATGTACATACAATTATTTATTTACAAGAAGAAAAGAGAAGCAGTCCCTTAACAGTCAGTAATGGGTATCAAGTGCTAGCAGCTTCATTTCTTAGCTTTGGCATATGAGGGCGAGTGGCCAGTCACCATCTAAGCTTCCCACTGAAAGTGTGCAGTCAGTGTGTTCATCAGACCTGAGCTGGCTAGGGGGCACAAGTGGAGGAGAAATTTCGAAGCAAATTTCTGCCTGGCAGGGATTTGAACCTTTAACCTCTCAGTTGACAGTGCAGCATGCTAACCACTAGGCTATCACACACCAAATTGAATTCCAGGATGTTACCTTTATACAGAGAAGCAAATGCACCAGCTCGAAAAATCCATTTAAGCAATTTTAAAAATGACCTGCTTGCCAGCGAATGACGGATTGTGTGAATGAATGAGCGAATGATTGAATGAATCAAAAGCTGTGGATACAATGCATTTTATCGTAGTAAAGATGCATTACAATTCCAAAGTGACTTACAGTGAACGCCAAAACAGGAAGGGAGATTAAAGTGCAGAGACCGATTTCAATAAGAACGAATCCCGTGACCCAGTCCCATCCGCCCGTTCTCAACATGTACACAATGAAGTAATCGCCCACCAATGACATCAAAACAACAGAGATGACAAACGCCAGAAACCAGACCCTACAGACAAAAGAAAAACAGTTTAATATCTAAATCATATGAAAAGTAAAGTCAACCAGTAAGATAAAGCAACGAAAGTTTGTGGTAAAAAGCAGATACGGTAAAAATTAAACACTTAAAAAGTAGTTAAATTCTCCTAGCGTAAAATAAAACTTAAACGTATACATAGCGGAATTGTAAGCAGTATGGACTCGTTAACACGAAGTTGTTGGGAGACATGCCATCGCACGCCTCTGAGCAATAGCTAGGGCTTTTCACTTCTGTCCGCTGCCTAAAGACCTTGTTACCTCGGGGGGGCTTACGCTGGGAACACCTCTGAACAGTTACTACTGCTAGAACCACATCATAAGTATCCAAATAGAATGCAATACAAAAAGTAAATATACTTTAAATGTCGTTTATAATCAAATATAGAAAAAACAAAAAGGCAAAATAGCAAACCTTGATACCATTAAACACCCTTAAACAATTAACACCCTTAGACAAAATTTCGAGCTACACTACAGTTTTTGTCCCAGTTTTGATAATCAGCCAAACATCTGTGTACTAAAGATGTTGACGACTGCTGACCAACAGCATAACTTTACCAACACTTACGTCCCCTCCCTTCCCTTCTCCCTCTCATTCCCCTTTATAATAATTTAGTATAATTGGTTCACCACATTAAAGTCACTCGCCGATAACAAAGTCCATGTTTACATTCTGTTTTACAACTATTAATATGATGATACAGAAACATTTCAGCACAGGGCAAAGTGGTGGCAACTTTTTAAAAGTGGTGGCAACCGGACACTACACAAAGTTACACCTACGCTAAAGGCATACAACTATGCAAGTGACATGAAACTAACCTGTTGTTGAAGCCCACACAGTTGTATATGTATGGACAGTGATGATCGAAAACTAGCACACAGCGATTGCAAGTTCGACAGTGTTTTGATCGAACTGGTTTGACAGTGCGACATGTATGGCAGAGTTTGTTCAGAGGATTCGTTCCCTCTTGCCATGTCTCACAGTTGGCAATCTACAACACGCAATAATCAAAGCAATGTCAAAATCTACTGACTTTCCTTCCATAATTAAAATTGACAAACTATGACAAGGCAAGGATCAAGGCAATGGCAAAATTTATTGACTTTCCTTCTTTAATTGATAGAACTATGACACAAAACTGCTCATAAGTCATCAGTAGTCAAACGTTGTCACATGACTCAAGTTGTGCTTATCATATAGTGAACTTGAGACGTTTTATGTGACTGACTTCAGAAACTGGGAAATAAAATGAAAGCAGATGATTTGGCAGTAAAGAACTTGAAAGAAAGAAAATACCTGAAAAATAAAATAAATTTCAAAACTACTCTACTCCATTAACCTGCTGGAGAGTTTCGTCATATTCCGGAATGTTCTGAGGTAGGAAGCCTGGATCAGCGGTGCTTGAGCAATATAGGGAAATCCACATGATGATGTTCATTCCAAAGAAGATGATGTGAAGCAATTCCAGGTCCAGCCACGTCATAGGAATACACTGCATAAAGAACAGTCTACTACTAATGCCAACTTTCCACACATTTACATAACACTTGATTTCAATGTCTAAAATTAATAGTCTTTGTTTTGCTCCAAGAAGTTGAATTCTGCTTTGTGTTTGCAATTGTCAGTATAGTTAACTGCACTTAAAATGCACTTTTTAGCACAGTTTAAATGCCCTCTTAAAGCACTTTTAGTACAGTTTAAACAAAGCGCTGAATAGCAATTTTTGGTACAGCTTAAATGCATTTTTAGTACAGTTTAAGTGCACTGTTTAATACAATTTAAATGCACTGTTTAGCACACTTTAAATGCACTTACAGTACAGTTTTACAGTGCATTGAATATGAATTACTAGTACAGTTAATATACACTTTTGCACAGTTTAAATGCACTATTTACAACAGTTAAATGCACTCATAGAGCACTTTTAGTACAGTTTTACAGTGTTTTGAATAGCAATTTATTTTGAGTACAGTTTAAATACATGTGCTATTTAATAACTTTAGTACAGTTACACTTTTAATGCCCTTCAAAAACTTGGTGACCCTATAAAACATTTATAAGCATTTATTGCTGAAGGAAAGCTAATTGCTAAGCATCCATTATTGCAGACAAAAGATAATGAGAACCATTGCATGAATTTATGCACTTGTGAGTAAAGCAAATATAAACCGAAATCTACCTTAAGTATGTACACAGGATAAGCGATGAATAGTAGATTGCATATGATGAAAAGAAGAGCATTTTTGCTATTGCCTGGAGGACCAAACACAATGTTCCTGGAAAGCAAACAAAAAAGAATGTTAATTTAACATTTAACTTTACAGGAAAATTGATTCCAAAGTATCAAAAAAAGACATTAAAGAAATTTTTCAAACATTCCACATTACGGTGCTGTCCCTTTATACTCTGTCCAGGCAATGGGGTGGGAAGATGGTTGAATGGTAACACACTGGCACGAAGATCAGATGGACGTGGGTTCGATACCCACTAGTCCCATAAGGTTGACTTAGCCTTCCACTCCCTATAGTAAAACGACTGTAAAATGAGCATTAAGACAGACTGGCGACTTGCATGCTGCCATACAGTTAAATTCGACTCCTGTTAAACATGCTTTTAATAGTCCAGATAAATACATTAGAAGGAATTTGAATCCAGAGTGTCTTTCAACATAGGCCAACAACTATCTACTAAAAGAAAGAAGAGCCGTCCCTTAATCTAGCCCTGAGGCAGCCATGGGCATGAAGTGTTAGCAACTTCATTTTCTAAGCCTCGGCATAAGAGGGTGGGTGGCCAGCCCTCTCCCTTGGCGTCTCATCTTTCCACCAACTGTGTGTGGTCAGTGTACTCATTAGAGCTGAGTTGGTTAGGGGTGCAGGACAGCAGGTGGAGCAGACATCTCAAACCGAAATTTCTGCCCTGGTAGGGATTTGAACCCCCAACCTCTTGACTAACAGTCCAGCACACTAAAAACTACACTATTGATCATTCCCCTATTCAAAGAAAAGGCTGTGTTAAAACATGAAAACAACAGACCAGAAGTCAAATTGTGGCAGCAGACTAGACCGTTTTCTGGACTCCTTATTCAGATAGGCGATTACTGTGATGTGCTTTCTGCCAATCGCCAGCATGAGCGGTGTTTTGCCTCTCTTGTCAGCCACATTCATATCTACATGATCCTAAAGAAACAAAACTACACAAGAATTTAACAGGCCAACACTCACACTGGGTGAGTGGTGTGAAATTTCAGTGCAAAGGGAACTCTTCAATTCTCAGTGTTATCAGTGTTATATGAAAACTTGGCAATTTGCTGCTAAACAATCTATAAAGAAAAGCAGTTCTCGCTGTCTCTTTACTACAAGTGTACAGTATTGAGCTTTACAGAGCATCTTGTGATAGCGACTTTTGAGTCAAGCCTAGGTTGTACGAGATACATGGGCATTGCATTAAGGTCTATGTAGCATCTTGTGATAGTGACTCACAGATATTGCCTACTTTATACTAGATCCGTTTTCAGCTCTGAACTCTATGTAGTATTTCGCAATAGCAACTCTTTGGTAATGCCTAGATTATATGAGATCTCAAACGAGAGGTGCTTTCTGACTTTTGACCAGAGTAGTGGTCGACTCAGAGTTGATATATATTTCTTGGAGTTTATCAAGGCAAATGTTTTAAAAGAAGTTTGTCATGAATGCTTTGGAACAGATAATGCTTCAGACAAAACATCCTTTATCCAATAAACCAAGCCTATGAAAACTACTGTTCATGTTGGCAAGTAGAAACAGAGGATAACTTGGTTTATAACTTTAAACTAGGGCTGGGCATTTAACGCGTTATTAACGCGATTAATTAATTAACGCGATTACATTTTTTAACGCAGTTAACGCAATTGTCACTGCGCCCAATTATTTCTAGAAATTCGCTAAAACAATTCTTGATAAAAGCGCTGAGTTTAAACTTTAAACTTAAAAGTAAAAACTAAAAAGTAAAAACAAGTAGTAAAAGCATGTGTGCTTTTTGTTTACTGTCTGCAATCATTTAAATAGCGCATAATAAAGTAACTACTCAGAGTCGGTAGAGTAGTTGCACTTGTTATCTATTGTGACATGCGTTAAAAATTAATCGCGTCGTTAAAAATTTTAATCGTGCGATTAATTTAGATTAAAATTTTTAATCGTTGCCCACCCCTACTTTAAACGACTTGATATGATTGAAAGTAAAAGCTAAAGATTACCAATTCGCAGAGCTCTTGTACTGCCGTGAGACTACCATTTATGCACGCCAAGTGGATAGGCATCTGGCCCCAGTTGTCCGGTTGGTTTGGGTTGAAACCCAGGTATACGAGCATTCTCATCAATTCACTATGACCTGCAAAGAAGACCAATTAATAAACCAATTAATACAGAAATTGGTAATCCATAAAAGTGCAAATTAACACTTAAAGCATTTTAGCACACAAAATTTGATGAACAAGACATGGTCATGGTAAAAGAACATGTAGCCTTCAAAATAAATTTATAGTTTACAAACTGTAATTGTAATTGCAAGACCAATTAACAAACCAATTAATAAGGCTCATTTATATACTGCCTCCACAGAAAAGCAATTAATTAATTAAACAAAGCACTGAGTGCCTCTTAGTATTCTCATTACAAGTAGAAAGTAATTAATAACCGATGCACTTGACTGACCCATGTGAAACCCAAAACTTATGGATTGCAACAAACATTTGCATACCCTCACTGAGTAGGATGCAAGGGCTGGACATACAGCCCCAAAGGTTTCCCCACAATACCATCTGAAAGTGTTAAACACCTGGTTGTAATACACTCTTATGATGATGCTTTTCTGTAATATAACCTACCTTTTGAGGCCGCCCAGTGCAAAGCTGTGTCTCCTTCTAAGTCTGTGAGGTATAGGGAAGCCCTTTTGCCAATCAGGTAGGCTGCTAACATTGTTTGGCCATACTGAGAAGCAACGATTAGCGGAGTAAATCCTTTGCCATCTTTAATGTCTACTGACACATTATGCTAGAAGAAAAATGACAACAAACATGAATTTAAATGTTTGATGCAATTAAAAATGAATTAATTAGCTAACAAAAATCACAATAATCATGAATTTAAATCTTTAATGCAATTAAAAAGTAATTAACTACATAAATGAAGCACTGAGTGCTTTTTAGAATTCTCAAAATGAATAGAAATTAGGACCAGACTCTCCATTCAGTCAATGTTAGGTTACGTATTAAAGCTTCATGCTAATGTACATCAAGTTCAAATGCAAACAACATACTTTAGCTGCAATTCAACTTGGAGCCATGTTTACCCAGAGTATACCTACAGCATATGTTTTGCTAACTTTGAGTGTGGCCTTACTGTAACATTAGATAAAATGTTGTCTTTCTTAGGCATACGAAAACTAAGTTGTTCAGACTTAGTGCACAAAACAAACCAGCTTAATCAAAGGTTCACACAACAGGTCAGCTTATTCAGAGGTGCATGTAACAAACCAGCTTATTGAAAGGTACATGGAATAAACCATCATAATCAAAGGTGCACTGAACAAATCAACCATAGTGAGGGACCCACTACAGCAAAAGCCCGGTGCGGGGATAAAGAAATTTGCGAACGAGGTACGAGAAGATCAAGTCAGTCAGCAGAACAAGGAGGATGAGAGGAACGAGAAGACAGTGGCGTGTAACGAAGGGTTTCAGCGCCCAGGGGCAAGGGTTGATGACTGCGCCTCCTTTTAATTTTCTTGTTGACGTTTAATCATTCTTGTCATAGTACTGTGTACCACTGAAAGCTAATTTTGATCCCTTCTGGTGCTGCGCCCGGGGACGGCTGCCCCCTCTGGCCCCCCTCGTTACGCCACTGCAAGAAGAGAGTGGCTTACACGTCAAGTCGCAGAGATATTTAGGTGCTAAACCCTGCTGAGACTTAACAAACAAGAGCAAGACCGAATACTTGACTCGATACAAACCAGGAGGAGCCAGTGTAGGTCATTGATCAAGTCAGTGGAGATACGTGTGTGTTGGGGGAAGACGAGCAATCGGCCTGGCTACAGCATTTAAAACAGATTACATAGGGAACAGCTGAACCTTAGCGAGCCCAATTAGAACACATTACAAATGTAAATAAATAATTTGCATAAATCTTTACACATATTTAGATCTGCCATGCACACAACACTTTCTTGTAAGGTGTTATATAACTACTAGATATGAAATGCAACAATAAACAATGCTTTGATGTCTTACCTGTAGAAGGAGGTCAACGATGGCAACATGGCCATTGACACAAGCCCAGTGGATGGGTCTTTGAGCAGCCTCATTTTTCGTCGGTTCATTTATTAATGAACCTTTCATGTCTATGATGTATTTGACGATCACTTTGTTCCCTCGAAGGCAAGCCCAGTGGGCCACAGTCTCTCCATCTTCATTGACCCGGTTCAGTATGTCAACACCATGAACTTCGACCAACGTCTGCAGTGGGACCAGTAAACTACAACAAATTCAGACCTAGGCATAAGCTCAAACTAACTTTAATCCACACTTCACTAGTCTCTCAACACTATTAAAATTCTACTACATTATACTAGATTAATAGGGTGCGGGCCGAATCCCCGAAACGAATTTCGGCCGGATCCCCGAAATTATTTTCTAAGTCCGACTCGAATGAATATAATTAATAAATAAACATTTGAATAGGCAGTCCAAACTTCTAAAGCGCCACTCGAAAGCCAAGCGAAAGCCAAGCGCAGGGCACCAGCTTATTCACGAGCGCTGCTCGTGTTCGGACAGTGCAACCCGAGCTTTAAATCTCTGAAACAAACCACTTTCTGGAAACAAACCGCTATCCGTATCGAATACATCATCAAGGCTACGCTAGGTCTATGTCATGTTTACAATTTAACTCTGAAGAGATCGGCCGCTTTCTAGAAAACTGTTTTCGGGAAATCGGGCTTTTGTGTATTTTCAGCCTTTTCGGGGATTCGGGCTGAACCCCAATTAATATTGTTGACATCTAGTGTTTCCTATTATCCGATGATTACTTTTGTTGTCATTAATTTGCAAGCTCCTTCACCACCCTTGCCAGTTTGAATAGGTGTCACGCGGCCAGGCCATTTAATGGATCCGTGTTCGGACAGTGCAACCCGAGCTTTAAATCTCTGAAATAAACCACTTTCTGGAAAAGAGCCGCTATAATAATAATAATAATAATAATAATATGGGCTGGTTTGCAGAGGAGGCGGCGGAAAACATCAACGACACAGTATGCTAAACGACATCATCTGGAGAGCACTTGGCAGAGCAAAAATCCCCTCACAGAAAGAACCTCTCGGCCTGTCAAGAGAAGATGGAAAGCGACCAGACGGTGTCACGCTGATCCCTTGGTCACGTGGACGATGTCTTGCATGGGATGTGACAGTGCCCGATACCTACGCCACGTCTCATCTTGGCCATACATCTACTGGAGCTGGGGAAGCCGCCGAACGCGCGGTTGCCTCCAAGAGGGTCAAGTATTCCACCATCACTACCACCCACGAGTTTGTAGCGGTCGCCTTAGAAACTGGCGGCGCTTGGAGCAGAGAGGGACTACAGTTCGTTTCTGAGTTGGGAAGACGGACAAGTGACGCAACCCATGATCCAATGGAGTCATCATACCTATTCCAGCGGATCTCAGTGGCTCTTCAACGGGGGAACGCCATATGCCTCTCCGGGACACTGCCACCGATCTCTGAACTCCGCTGAAATGACACTACACAATAATAATAATAATAATAATAATAATCCGTGTACACGCTCTCATAAAACTGCCATGCGACCCCCGCGCACACAATTCTAATTCCGGCAGCAGATAAATAGAGGATATACTTACTTACTTACTTACTTTTATACAGGAGAGTATGGGAGGCAGCCTATGCGTCACCCAGCGAACTGGGCTAGGGTAATACTAAGTGGGTCACCAACCCTGCTTTGACAACGTCAAACGCTGACAGTGGTTTCGCAGATTTTTTATCATCGCAACAAGTGTTGCTGCAGACAGCTTGAATACGGTCGTCAGGCTTTACTTTCGATTCTTTAAATGGCTCAACAGAAGCCGACAACTTCTCCATCTCCACTTGAGCCATGGCGACCGCCATTTAAACTGATAGGCTCAGCAAAATCGCAGACTGCGCTATAAACAACCATACAACATCCAACGCCATCTAGCGATTGGTGCTCTCGACTGTTACTGACAACCTTTTATTTCACAGAAGCACAATGAATATAACAGTAATAATAATATTATTAGGCCTAAAACTTGACTATTACCAGAGCCGGATTAACCTATAAGGGAAATAAGCCATGGTTTAGGGCCCCACAACGTTTTGAGGGCCCCCAACTGTCAGGAAATATAAAAATCAGATGGTACAAAGGTTCTATTTGACAATTTTCTTCTGAAAAAAGACGAAAAAGCAAAAAAGGTCATTAGAAATTTTTCAAAGTAATAAACAATGGTTTTTCTGCAAATCTGGAAACTTTTTTTGCATGGCTTTCCGGTTAGGGCCCCCGGATGTCTTAACCCGGCCCTTGGCTTAGGGCCCCGAATTTCCCGAAAGTCTTAATCCAGCCCTGACTATTACATATCGGTGCCTTGGCTAGGGAACAGTGGAGACCCAAAAAGGGTCACAAGCCCCGCCTAATTAGGGTCACCCTTTTTTAAATTTCATATCCAGATCGAGTAGGCCTAGTGGCCTACTAAATACTATAGAAAATAAATACGATATCGAAATGTATATTCATTCTCTTTCCTCAATTATAACACTAATAGCACAGAATAGAAACGCTTTATCTATTCTGTGCTAATAGTCCAATATGTATAACATTCCTATAGTCCTAATTTTATCTAAACATTGCCTTATTCTAATCTTCAAACATCTAATAAGACCTTAGTTTATCATTGCATAAGATGCGTAGGCCTAATTATAGTGCGCGCATAATAGGCCTATGACACATATAGGCCTAAACCACCAGAAGAAGACCTTGTATAATGACCATGCATCTCTACTAGGCCTATCTTAGTAAAGTAGTTTGAAACTGATTCAGGCAGCAAGTTATTGGCAAATTTATACATTAAATAATTACCCAGTTGATATCGATTTATGTTTTCAAAGTTCATAATGTTATATTCTCGGTATCTGCATGCCGTTTGGGGTTAAAACAGGCATTATGGTGACTGTGACATAGCCTATGTAATCGCAACAGCATGAAGATAGCAAATAGGCATAATCATACTAATGTAGGCCTATAGCGAAAACCGCCGGTCTCTGAGCTCTCCAGGCAGCAGGCAAGGTTTGAGCTTGCACGGAGCAGCAGTTCGCGTGTTGCTCGGAGGAGCGCACGTTCGGTCTCCCGACTCCCGAGTATTTCGAAGGACTTACACGCTGTCAGTCGATCGGTCGCCAAAGTCAATCAACACACCAATAGGTTTTAGACACGCTGTATTCTTCTCAACGTCAACACCAATCTATCTCGAAACAGACAAAGACCCCGAGCTGACCGACTACTACAGACGGACTCTCTCGATCTCTTCGCACAACACACTACGAAGGAGCCATCTATTTATACCCGTCCGGGGGAGGGAGGAACAAGACCGGGTGCAGACAGGGTGCAGAAAGGGTGCAGAGAGGGTGCAGGCACAGTGCAGAGCGGGTGCAGACAGGGTGCAGAGCGGGTGCAGAGAGGGTGCAGACAGGGTGCAGACAGGGAGGGTGCAGAAAGGGTGCAGACAGAGTGCAGAGCGGGTGCAGACAGGGTGCAGAGAGGGCGCAGAGCGGGTTCAGACAGGGTGCAGACAGGGTGCAGAGAGTGTGCAAGACAGGGTGCAGACAGGGTGCAGAGCTGGTGCAGACAGGGTGCAAGAACAAGGAGCAAGGAGCAACCCACGACCGTCACAATAATTAAGTTTCTTAATCATTTTACGCGCTTCTTAATAACTTCGCACGCTCTATCTCTAAATGTCTCAAATAGAAAACTTCATAATGAGCATGACGTCAGATTTTCCCTTTGATGACGATTGTCTGTAGGGCCTACACCTAATACCTTAAGGTAATCTCTGAAACAGCAGACACGATAGCCTAACATACGGTAGCCTACATACCTGGTTATTATTAGGCCTAGGCCTATCTCAGATGCGAATCGCCGTTGAAGCCATTTTAGCCTACATGACCTTAGTACTGTTGTTAGGCCTATGATTATTATCTGAGATTCGATACGGCTTTGAAGTCATTTAACCAAAAATTTTATTTATGTTATTCTGTTTATTTATCTGGTCAGACGCTGAACTGAGGGCCTGGCTCCTCCATATCTGCGGGAACTCTGCATGCTGCCCTACTGTGGCTGTTCCGCGTCGTGGCTCGATCGTTACGCTTGGCAGTGCAAGAGGAGTTCCTTGTCCCCCGTGCGCGGACTGCTATCCGACAGCGCCGCGCCTTCTCTGTGGCTGGCCCACTGACCTGGAATGGGCTTCCGGTGGCACTGCGTCTGACCCCAATAGGACACTCTGGTCAGTTCTACTCTGGCCTTAAGACTGCCCTGTTTGACCGAGGTTGGGCTGGGAGCGCTCCTGAGTAGACTGTCTTGAAGGGCGCTATATAAAACTGCTGTAATAATAATAATTACAAATGCCCCGAAAAGAATCGACTAGGCTACTTGCGTAGGCTATCTAGGCTAAATAGCATTGGAAATGTCTGTTAATGCCATCCAATAATTAGGGCCTATAGTTCGCTCTTGAACTCAGATTATCCCAGCCAATCGGGTAAACGATATCAATTAATCTAGCCGTCTGAAGCTAATATAGACAGGGCGAGACAGAGAGTTCTTCAGTCGTAAAGATTCCAGGTCTGGTTCTTGACCTGATTCCAGGTCTGGTTCTTGACCTGATTCCAGGTCTGGTTCTTGACCTGATTCCAGGTCTGCAGTTCTTGACCTGTGCTTTCAAGAAAATTCTACTCTGTAGTCAGTTACAATTTTATTATTTAAATTTCACATTCATTTTATTTTGCGCTCGAGAACGGAATGAAACATATTCCACAGAAGTAATATTATAGCAGAGTATACGAAATGTAGAAAACTATAATAGCTTCTACAAAGTCTGGGTCAACCAGACATCACGCATGTGTATAACAGCCGGGGTTGGGGAAATATGGGAGTGTACATGCTGGGTTTTCATCCGTTCAATTATAATTTTTGTGCGCCTAACTACAAGAATTTTCGCTCATCGCCACCGTAAGCGGTAGTAAGTCTAGACAACCATGTCCGATGGGTCCAGAGCGCGTTACATGGTGCACCGTGGGCACACTGTGCTCCCAACGAATGTGGCTCTCTGGGAGAAGTAACAACTCAACCTTCACTAAGTATATTATCAGGATTCCATGACCTAGATGGTTTCTATAATATATTGTTTACAACTGCTGTTTCATTTCTTATATCTGTCTTATTCAAACATAGCTAGGCTACGCATAATAATTTCATATATACGGCTCTGGTATATAGATTGGTCAGCGAAAGAAATTCATTACCACATGGAGCCCACATTTCGGTGTGACGTACCGTGCATGCATTACAAACTTATATTAATTAGGCCTATAGTAGAAATAATGATGATGATGATAATAATAATAATAACAAATGAACCCGTACCTCATCATCGGAATCAGACCTGCCAAACAACGTTGTTATTGAGGAGTGGGCGAGTGGCCATAAAGCTGAAGAACACAGCCTGGTTAATATCAGTGCACCTATGGCTGCGGTTTGAGCAACTCGGCCTTTCTCTTCCTCGCCTCTGAATCGCATAGTGGCACTTTATAAATGTTCAATTACAATTACAGTTACACGTGGCCTTCAGTCTGGCCACACTAGCTGCTTGGTAAGGTTGCATTTTATATGTATTGTAATACTTGTACACATACATCAAGGTAAAACAGAAGTGTTAGATAACCGAACCAGCATCTACTTCTATCAGCCTACTTTTCAGAGGTGTAACCAGAAAAACATTTCTGAGGGGTTTTAAGTTTTCGGAGGTTTCCATTGGAAATTGTCGTATTTCTTTAATTTTTAGTTTTTAATAACAGTAATGCATTTACTTTGGGGTTTGAACCCGTAAAACCACTCCCTAAATACGCCTATTTACAAATACGAAATAAGTAAAAATAAATCAAATGCGTAAAGATTAGTAGCAGCCAAGTGGGACAACTCGTGTAGCCTACATAGAAATTTAATGCATGTACAATGTAAAAGCAGAAATGTAAGAAGCTGTAATGTGCTCCCACTGACTTGAAGTGTAAGAGGCACACAAGAAATGTGATGTTTTGTATTGCAGAGCAGATGCTCAATGTACACAGCCATTTATATAGCACCCCTCAAAGGACCAGACAGTCATTGGAAATGTAATGTGATACACTATCAGGTTGATGAAGCTGAAAATGCTAACAATGACAACGCCAGTGAAGCGTGAAAGAAACTTCAACTGCACAAATCTCTAGGCCTAATCTCAATAATCTGTTACCCGACCCAGTTTCCACCAGTTCAAGGCATATTTAAAATAATATTTAATCAGATCGAAATAATTATAACCCATGTATTGCAAACTTAAACCATGTAATTTTAGAAACTTTCAACAGAAATTACATCTTGTATATCTATGGTCCCAATTGTAGTATTGGGGTATAGTTAGTATACCATCTATGCTACCTATACCCCAATACTGCAATTGGGAAACTGTATACCATTGACCCATATCGTTCCCTCTGAGTTCTACCTTTGTCATGTCATTGTATCTTCAACAGTCCTCGATCTAAAGATTGGCTGCACCACGGACTATTTTGTTCCATCGACCCTTTAACTCCTATTAATTGTAGACCTGGTTGTCCGTATATCATGATATATCCGGAACTGTTTGTGATAAACATACTGGCTTAACAAAAAAAGAGGAGATTGAGAGTGTACTAAAAGCGACTGGGAAACCAATGCAGCTCGTCATTAAAGTGTTATGTGCATTTGGATAACTGACAGCTCTTTACCTAATATCATATTTTAGGCCTACTGTTATCTAGCTTAAAATTCCATGTAGGTACACCTACAGCGTTATGTCTGTTGTTAACACAATAAACGAATATATGATGACCTGGTGACCGACTAACCGCGCCTCAGATTCGCATTTCTGTTTGACCTTATGTGAGTTAAAACTGTTTGTAATAATAATAAAATAATAATAAATAATAATAAATAATAATAATAATAATAATAATAATAATAATAATAATGAAAGGTGAGAATCCACACACTTGTGTATTAAGGTAAGTGCTCAACAACAAGGCTACAGCGTCATGGGACTGAATCTACAGTGTGTTTCTCTTCTAAATTCTTTCCTTTCTTTCTTGCTGTTGCTACAAAGACCAGTCAGACTAATTTTCACAGCCAAGACACAATGACCAGAGATACAATCTTTCATTTACAGCGAAGAATACGATGATGCTGAATTGTGCAGTGAACAATCAAACAACTGTGCTCAATACACAAAAAGCTTCTATGCAGTGAATTAGTCAACATAAAAGTGCAAGTATCCACGTGTGCATCGGAAAATTTCTGTAGCACCTTTCAACAACCTCTCAAAGGCACCATGTATGCATGTATGGCTGCATGTATGCGTGTGCATGTAGTATGTATGCATGCACGTATGTACGCATGCATGCATGTATTTATTTATGCTTAATACAGCATCTACATGTACTAGGGAACCTTTCAAAATCATACATGGATATATGAGACTTAATTAATCCATAAAGTACGTCACAGTGTGACAGTTTGTGACAGGGAAGGCCATGCGTGACGTCACACATTTTTTTTTTTAAAATTTTATTTATAATTTATTTTATACAAAAGTACATGGATATGGATAAAAATCTTGGAAAAGTCTTGTTACTACCCCCCCTCGAAAAGTCATGGGAAAACTGCTGTTACTACCCCCCCCTCGAAAATTCTTGGGAAAATATGTTACTACCCCCCCTAATTCTTCTTGGGGAACTCCTGTCACTACCCCCCTCGAAAAGACCCGGTCGAAAGTGTGACGTACTTTAGGGGGGGTCCGAGTTTTGTGACAGTTTGTGACAGGGGAGGGGGCGGGTAAAATGGTCAAAAATAGCGTACGTACTTTATGGACGGCCCCTAAGTGAAATTAAGTCAAATGTTGATGGAGTTAAATCAAGAAACGGGGTCATTTCTATGCAACGAAATCATAGCACATAAATTCACTTAAGCTCAAATATTGTCATCAGTTGTTATCGGTTTGCAGGTTGTGATTGACCAGGCCAAAATCTGCAGAAGAGGGAGACATTTGGAGAAGCCTGATAAAGCAAAAGACTCGTTCGAGCAATCATGTGGGTGGCTTGTTATTTTCAGAGCTCAAACTAATTCTAAAAATTCAACACCAGAGTTACCAAGTTATTCCACATGATAGTACCACAGAAACCATTTGCCAAGATATGCGATGAAACGCATACACTTATTAGCGCCTAATTCAAGTAATGGGAATTAGCGCCTAATTAAGGGTCATTATTTAGGGTCACTGAAAAGTGCTGCATGCCAGGCCATGTCACAGGAGGAATAAGTGATTCATGTTTATATGTGCTCTCACAAGTAACGCCTAGTGGCAGCAGACACCATAGACAAGCTGACTTATTTGGCAATTAGAATTCTTTCTTATTTAGTTCTTGTAGCTGTAACTGTAAAGATGTCGCTGTAAGTGTAAAGACAACAATATCCAGAGCAACATAATTGGTTCTCCCAGCTTATGACAGTCAATCATCAATGCACTTGTCAATCAGACAGAAGCAATATATCAGGGAAAATGTGAGCCATCCAGGGCATTATTATTATTATTACTAATTAATTATATTTGTAACATGAGCACGGTCACATCGAAATGCGATTCTGAGGCGCGGATAGTCAGCCGCCAGGAGAAGGTGCAGTTACATATCCAGGTGCTTGAAAGCCAAGGAGAAATAGTGAGTTTTGAGCTGCTTTTTGAAGGAAGTGAATTTGAGCTATGAAGAGAGAGTGGCAGTTGACTCCATTCCTTGGGGCACAGGAATGAAATGCACAAGAGTCCATGACTTCCGCATCATGGTTCAGCTAAAAGACTCGTACTTGATGATCGCAGGCAACAAGGAGGGATGTAAGGAGTTAGTAGTGACTCGATCTGTAAACCACACCAGCGTTCTGTTATTACCAGACAATACTATGCATACTGGCCACGTTAGTAGCTGCCGTTAACACAAATGACTTGGAGTGTTTGTTTTTTAACAAGCAAACCAATTTGACCAATATTTCAAGCTTAATGTTTACATACGCAAAAAACTTCTATATCAGAACAGAAGCCGTCTGATATCTGCCAGTTCATATACGACTTGATAAAGTTATTTTTACCCATTTCTCCTCTCACTGGTGAAACCACCGAATTCATTATATAACACACAGAACCAGGATTAAATGGAGTTAATTTAACCCGAAGTTAAATGGCGTTAACAAAACCCAGAGTCAAATAGGGTTACTATGACCAAAGATGTAATGGGTTAACATAACCCAGGGTTGAATGGCATTAATGCACACTAGATTAAATGGCTTAGCATAACTCGGGTTAATTAGTAAGAGAAGAAGATCAGTCTCTTAAGCTAGTCAAGAGGCAGCCATGGGTATGAAGAGTTAGAGACTTCATTTTCTTAGCCTTGGCATATAAGGGTGGGTGGTCAGTCCTCTCCCTCGCAATCTCATCTTCCCACCGACAGTATACTCATCATAGCTGAGTTGGCTAGGGGTGCATGTGGAGCAGAAATTTCAATCTAAATTTCTGCGCTGGCAGGGATTTGAACCCACTGACCTCTCGATTGACAGTCCAGCACGCTAACCACAACACTATCGAGCACCCACCACGGCTAAATCGAGTTAACACACACACACACTAGGTTAAATGGTTTAGCATAACCCAGGGTTAATAAGAGTTAACAGAACCAATGGTAAATTAGAGCAAACATACCCTAGGTTAAATACAGTTAACATACCCTAGGTTAAGTTTTTGTTAACGCCAGAGTGCGGATACACCAGAGTGCGGATATGCAATTGGTTTTATTAAAATATATACTTACTTACTTAAGTGGCTTAGCATAACCCAGGGTTATTAGAGTTAACATAACCCTGGGTTAGAGTAAACATACCCTAGGCTAAATGGCTTAGCGTAATTCTGCCTGGTTTAGAGGAGTTAATATAACCCTGGTGAATTCAAAGAACCAAATGAACCCTGTCTAGGTTCACAGCAAGTTTCAAAATCAACAAAAATATAACACTGTACAAAAAACGAAAAATGCAGAGTGATCAGGTTGAAAGATTGTTTGTCAACATGCCACAGAGAAACCTTTGCAGCGGACCCTGCAACAAGTCATTCTCTGAGTCGCAAAAGAAACGATTTTGCCTAAAGCAAATGTTGTTTTGTTCAAAATGCAGAGCGTCTGAATAATGTAACATATTGTTAACATAATGTTAAAATCTCAGTTTCACGGTGTCACACAGAACAGCGTCCAATCAACCAGCCCGATTCAGCGGCGCTCAACAACACAACTAAAAGTAAATGCTCGTTCGTTAAATGCACACCTCTCTTGACAGCACTGCTTGGATGTGCAAAGTTGTGATTATCAGACACTTCGACTTAACTCCCGACACTAAAATGCCACTCCCAAGTGTGGACAAACCTTCCTGACGATCTGAGCTACGTGAAAGCGTTCCAAGATGCGCTGAGATTCAGATTACGGGCAGACAGAGCACCAAACAACCACCATTCCAACACTTTGCCACTGAGCAAATGGGACATCTGTCAAATGGAATGAATGATGCCCACGCTAAACCGTGGAACCTTCCAGGTCTCGCCATCTTTGGGTGACCACTTTCTATAAATTACTGCGTACGGAATATATAGATAGCAAAATATAGATCTGCAGGCTAGACGAACGATGGGGCAGTGTTCTGTAGGAGAGCGTGTCTTTCGTCCTGCGGATTATATCCGCGGTTCTTTCGTTCGAGGAACATGTGAATCTCGCGAAACTCGGGCCGCTGTGTCTGATCACGATTCCAACATTCCACCATCAGGTCGTAGATTTCCTTTGGGCAGTTTGGTGGCTGGGTCAAGCATATCTGCTGCTGGTCGCCATGGTAATAGTGACCACAGTTTTCGATGACCTGCTCGTCGCTCAGTCCGTCAAATGGCTGCTCACGAGCAAATGTCAGGACCTCCCAGAGTGCAATTCCAAACGACCACACGTCACTCTTGGTAGAAAACTTCCCCTTCATAACAGAAACACAAAACTATCATTTCCTTATTTCTTACAGCACTTAATGAACTAATATTATATTAAAGTATTAATTCTTTAATAGATAGCATTAACTCCTTTAACACTATAACGATAAGTGTGTACTAAAATGCATGGAAAACTAATTCCTCTCATCGTTAAAAAAACCTTGAGGACTGACCAGTAGAACTGATTCCCAGGCCATCCATCTGATCGGAAGAACCGCCTTTCCTTCGATGCGGTAGTAGTCGGCACTGTACAGACTGCGGCTCATACCAAAGTCCGATATCTTGATGGTGTACTGGTGACCGACGAGACAGTTTCTAGTTGCCAGATCTCGATGGATTACGTTAAGCTTCTCAAGAAACTTCATCCCTGATGCAATCTGTGTCGCCATGTATATCAGACAGCCATAGCTACATTGGGCAGACACAAAACAAGTCAGTATCAACCACATCACGTGGACATCTGTTTATAAACTGTTCTATAAACCACTACATATCGACTGAAATTTGTTTCAAAGCTGAAAAAAATCCCCAGAATTAATGCATATCTGTGTTCGACGACTAAAACACAAAATAAATAGAATCTAGATAATTGCTTAAATTCGATAAAGTAAGAGTGGATTTGAAGTAGAAGCATGCACCTACTGATACTTGAAAACTGTTCTGCTTCACAGAGACTGAGAGTGCCTCTAAGTAGATATCTCTAAAGGCACTATATAAATGAACAAATGAATTATGAATGAAAGTAATGGAACAAAGCACGCAATAATTAGCAGAAGCCAACTATTAAATTTCATCAAGCCCAACTGATATAGGTCTTTTACCCGATGTAGAATAGTGTGGGCTTGCGTGCATTCCATGCCTCTGCCCCAAGGAATGGAATAGACTGCAACTCTCTCTTTATAGCTCAAATTCACTTCCTTCCCTCAAAAAGTGGCTCAAAACACCACTATTTTTCCTTGGCTTTCAAGCACTTGGATATCTAACTGCAACTGCTCCTGGTGACTGACTATCCGCGCCTCAGATTGTCACATTTTGATGTGACCGTGTGCATGTTACAAATTTAATTATAATAATAATAATAAAGCAGACACTTTTGCAGAAATGAGACTACAGAAGCAGATCTCATGATTACTTTTACAGATGATTATTTTATTTTACCAGGCTCAGCCACCTTTTGCTTCGTATTTTGCTTAGAGAACTTCTAAGAATCTCTCTCGATGCTGTGCAGCATAACTTTAACTTTACGTTTGTATGCATTCAAGACACTTAATGTAGTACCTTTTAACTAGCATGTATGCAGGTATCAAGACACTTTCTATAGCACCTTTTCAGCAGTATGCCTGTATCACTTTCTATAGCACTTTTCAGCAGTATGCAGGTATCAAGACACTTTCTATAGCACCTTTTTCAGCAGAATGCATGTATCACTGCACTTTCTATAGCACCTTTTCAGCAATATGTATGCATGTATCACTATAAACAGAACCTTTTGAGTAACTCCCAAAGGGACAGCAGTACTCATCATTAAATTACATTACAAATAAAGCAGCTAAATGAATTGACTAGCATCAGCTACAGAACGGTGAAACGTAACCTACCTGAGAGTCTTGGTTTCGAGGTTTCTGGCGAGAGAACTCTCGGAAGCTACGTGCAGCTGTAGAAACTGGTTAAGATCTCCGTACTTCATGTATTCGACGACAACGCAGAATGGCTCCTCCTGGGTGCACACTCCCAACAGACTCACGACGTTCGGGTCCTTGAGTCGAGACATTATCCTCACTTCTTTGTAGAAATCCTCTCTGCAAAGACAATAGCTCAGCAATGAAATCCCATCAGCTAAATAAACTAACTGGAGCCTGCGTTCTGGAATGGCTCTGCATTTGCTGTCTAGGGTTTTTCTGATACATTTTATTGTAATCTCAGGACTGTTCTTTTTAGCCAGGGCTGGGTCAGGAGTGCTCCTGAGTAGTTACCTTGAAGGACTATTATATAAATTTCCACAATAAATGAGTGAATGACAGTTTAAAATATTATGAGTTATATTTCTTCTTTTCCAAAATAAAACATACAATTTCAAAGATTTAAAACTGCATATTTTAAAAATAATTTTTTACTCAAGTACCTCAACTGACCCCTCATGACTTAAAAACTGTTGAGAATAAAATCGTTCTAAACGGCCATTATCGTTATAATAATAATAATAATTATTATTATTAGTCATGAACTGCTACCAGTTAGCCTTTTCCTTGGAAGTCCTACCTGGATTTCACTGAAGCTGCTTTACAGAGAACTTTAACAGCTACTAGCATTGGCCGTTTGTTCATACGATTAAGGAGAAAGTCATCGCCAATAACATCCTGAATACGAACGGCTTCACACAGATGAACCTAAACAAATTTAAACACAAAAGCAACGCATATACTTAAAAGAACATCACAGTTTTCAAGTTAAACCAGAATGCATTGAAACAAATAAGAAACAGTCAACTGAGGACAAATTTTAAATGAGAAATATATTACAAGCTGAAGAAGGGTTGGCCAGGAAGGGCAAAATAAGTTATTCAATAATCAATTATAGTTCTATTAATTTGATTAATAAATAATATTATAATTTTTTTTCATTATATGTTTTTACCGTAATATAAATGTGTCATTTGTTAAATGTTTTACTTTACTTCTGATTTTCTGACCTAGAAGGTTTTGATCGCGCTTCTCCACTGAACTATTATTTTTTTCGGTACACTTATAGTAACCACTGACTTATGTCTTATTCATAATAATGATACACTAGAAATCATCAGATTAGATTCAGATTTGATTAAGATTAGATTTATATCTGATTCAAATTAGATTAAGATTAAATTAAGATCAGATTCAGATTTGATTAAGATTACAATCATATTAGATTCAGATTTGTTTTCAGATTAGATTCACATTAAGACTAGATTAAGAGTAGATTAAAATTTGATTCAGATTATATTCACATTAGATGCAGATTATTAATGTAGAGTAGAGTAGATTAAGATTAGCTTCAGATAATATTCATAAATAGATCAGACTTCCTTCCACTTTCATCCAACATCCTTTACCACGGCACATCTGACTGAACACATTACAATTAATTTCACTAACCTCTCCAAAAAGTCCCTCGCCTAGCTTTTCCAAGAACTTGAGGTTCTCCCGTGGAAACTCTATAATCGTTAGATCGTCCTTTGCGAGATGGCTGGAGTGACCGGCCGTGGCGTAGAGACTTTCTTCTTCTAGGTCCGGATGTTGTAGAATCACCGGATCCCTGCTTCCATGTAGCGACCGCTGGCGTAGCGATGACAAAAGAGTGGGAGCAGCGTTGGGGTCTTGATCGTACAAATTGGACAGAACGGAGGGAGAGGGAGTCTGGCGAGGAAAGAGCGAAGGATTGTTCGCGCCAATGGTTGATATGTAAGCCATGTCGGGAACTGCGTAGGTCGACGTGTTTGTGTCCGACAGGTAGTCTGGAAAACACAAAGGAATGCTTTAGGGTAGTTAAACTGTGGAAGGAAATAACCAAAATGAGGAAAAACCCAGAGCACAGAAATAACCAGTACAAGTAAAGAACCAGAACAAGAAAGTAAAAAAATTAACCGACATAACGGTCTCTCCTAAAAGCTCTTGTATAACGAGTCTTAACCACTCAGTCAGAGACAACAGCAAGTTAGAACATGTAAAGGAATGACCAAATCAAAGAAATACTATGGAAAGCAAATGAACCATAAAAATCTGACAAATTACATAGCTATCAAAAGAATAAAAATACAGCCCGTAAAAACAAAGTTTTTTTACTATATCCATCTACTATCCTATAATGCGTCTTATCAGCAGTTACCTCTACAAATATATAGTCCGCGTTCATTTTACAACATTGCCGTTTAATGAAGCGCGCCCGTTTCTGTTGCGGCCAATGGCAGGATGGCCAATGGCAACGCTGCGTATCGGAAAAGGGGATTCCCCCGATTCGAAAAGTTGAGTCCCCGATTCTATAAGCTAGCCTTTTTTGGGGAGCTGAAATTTTGATGAATGAAGTGTCTGCGAGGGCGAGTCTATCTGCCAAGTTTCAGGACGATTGAATGATTGTAGTGATCGAATTAGTCGTCGCAAGATTTGACTTTTTAGCCTGTGGCTCAAGATTCCCGCAAGTTAAAGTAGATGGATAAAAAATAGTGAAATAGGATGCAAATAATATATCAAGATTAATTAGCATAAATTGCCAGATTCTTACATCTGTTACTCAATACATACAAAAGCTTCTGAGAGGCCATTGCGAGTTACAATACAAATATTCTGTTACAGTTACAACCACACGAATGTTACATATCTGACAGTTACTAAAATCATTATTTATGTAATATTAATCATGACCAAGCATCAATCGATGGCGCTGAACAATTCAGAACAAAGACTTGCTCAAGGTCCCTACACAAGAAGCATCGGAGAGGAAACTCAACCTCAAACACTATCTTGTAAGACAAACACTGAAACCAGTCAGCTACCAGCTAGAATTCGTGATTTGCGTATTTATAATGTGTTTAAGTCTGCATTTAAATCATGTTTGCTTGATCAATATTGCTAATTTGTTCTCATGAGGTTTGATGCTATCTGAGTATCAAGCATTTGATTAACTGTCTATGGTATCTCATTGATTAGCAATTCAGACTAGTAAAGGACTCCTCGTATTTCGTTTGATTTTTCAGTTTTCAGGTTTACACTAGAACTTTAAAAGTGCATTACATGCTTATTTTTAGGACATGAGTTCTGTTCTTTTCTGTGTTTCTGTGTATTAAGCGCCTGACAAACGCGAAATTAAACATTTCCAATTTCCAACTATTGTTATGTTTATTATTATAAATCTTAGCACGTACTAAGTGCTAATATCTAATGATCAAGCATCAATCCGGGAACAGGTCGATAGTCCGAAGGTTCGATAGTCCGAGGTTCGCTAATCCGAAGGTTCGATAGTCCGAAGGTTCGATAGTCGAAGATTTCATGGTAAAACATATAGGTTATGTAGAAATATATGTTTATGCGTCGTATGGCCACAGTGCCACCCAATTTGCAATACGGCAAACAACGCACCCGCTGAATCGACGGGTATCCGCGGCAGCTCCGGCAACCGTCTCGTCTGTATGACGTCGTGTGGTTGTCTGTACGTGTCTCCATTGGTGAAGAGA
The DNA here is from genome assembly GCA_020284085.1 of Aporrectodea caliginosa. NCBI lineage: Eukaryota > Metazoa > Annelida > Clitellata > Crassiclitellata > Lumbricidae > Aporrectodea > Aporrectodea caliginosa. The sequence goes on from JACEVL010000938.1 coordinate 365,126, forward strand.
AGCGCTTTGCTGCTAAGCGTGTCGTGCGTCGCAATGTCAGTGTCACACGTCACGACGTTGCTGTAGGTGTTTCCGTTCGACACCTTTCTCGACGGCGTTCCAACATCGGTGGGAATCGGCGCTTTCTGGAACTTGAGCGAAACCTGTTGCTGTGTGTGGGCGACCTTGCCGCCCCCGTTGTTGTACTTGGAGCGCTGGCGTCGACAGACGATGCAGAATATGAAAACACCGATCAGCAAGAGAACCAATGCACCGAGCGCCCCAACAACAATACCAGTCAGCTGATCGTCAAACAGTACAGCGGGTCGCTCCAGGTCATCTTCTTCAGGTCTCGCTAAAACACATAACACATATCAATTGATGATTTCCATGATAGCATGCCTGTGAATATACGATGGCGATGGGACCCAAATGGGCCCTGCATAGGCCCAAAATTGGTCATGGATCCCATATGGGCACCAAGAGGGTTGGGTTGTCATTAAGTGGTAGTGCTAATACAGAATTTATTAAAGGCTCACACTGTTCGAAAATGTAGTATCACATTTGCTATTCTGAACAAAGTAATCGTAATGTTAAGCTTTAAACATTGTCCAGAATTCGTTGGCCTCACTCCTGATATGAACCCACAAATCTGATCTCATTACTGCTGTAGTGGTAAAACTACAGTGCATGTCTCTTTTCGTTGTCTCAACACCACTTTCTTTTCTCGGAGTCTCTCGCATCGGGCTGTGTCGCCCGATGCGCTGCCAGCGCGAGGAAGGACTAAGGTCTAAGGTCTCGCACTGGGAGCGCCTCTGATTCATGCGCACTGCAAGAGGCACAATATAAATTTATAGATACAATACAATACAATACAATGTGTGCATGTATCAAGACATTTATATAGCGCGTTTTAAAGGTGCCGATTGCCTGGTGGGTCCAGAATCACCAAAAGATACATCTTCTGAGTGATCAAATGATCTATCCACACCTACGATTCTTCATTCCATCGAGAACACATGGCATGTTAACAATGCTTACTTTGCGGTTGTCATAAAAGGAGCTATAAAACTGCCAGGATACAATAACACATAGATATATCAGTGTTTATGTTGAAGCCATAAAATAAACGCAGTCAGCCACTGTGTAGCGCAGCTGAGCAATCACTACAACACACCAGCTTAGCAACATCAAATGATGACAAGTCATTCAGCATAGTGCTACATAAATAAAAAATCCATAAGTAAAGAAATAAGAAAAAACTATAAGTAAATGAGAAACTTTCCACTGCACCACGTGCCTGGCAATACATAAATAATCATCTCTCGTTACATCCTGCATATTCTGATAAACTGACCGGTTTTATATTCCAGCTGCTTCGACTGTTAAATCATTTCTGCCTTTATTCTTCCATCATTTTTCCATTCAATCCTAAATCAATTTTATCCTTGTTTACTTAAGACATAATCTTCCAGCTTCCTGCCTTCCTTCCTGCCTCTACTAATTATTTATTCTTTTTTTATTTGAATTATTTCCTAAATCTTTTTCTTCCAATTTATCCCCCACCCTATGCAAGAAGTGTTTTAAATCAATCAGAATATAAAAATTGCTTTAAGTTGGAACAGAAATGTTTCATCCACTGGAAATAAATAGTTCCACAGTGGTCAAACAGAAGTAGTTTCTACCTTTTGAGCCCGGCTTCTGTGTTGCCAAAGGTGGACCGAGGGTAGAATGACCAATGGCCTGCAACAGCTCACTGTAATTTCCTGAAGCCACTTCTGAACAGAAACATTTTCAGACTGTCTTATAAAAAATGCATGTATGCATTTGCATGTATCAATGTATGTATGTATGTAACATGGTTGAGATGGAGAGAAGTGGAGACATCTAGTTCAAACCTCATCATCGTATGTATGTATACTATACATGTATGTATGTATGTATGTACATGTATGTATGTGTGTAAGCATTTGTAGAAGTTCTGTTTAACGACACTGCATCATAACAAAGACAATTAGCATCACCCTCCCCTTTATATACGATGCATGTAAGTATGCTTGTTTTGTGCAGGCGTGTATTCATGTTTGTATGTATGCATGCCTGTATCTTTATAGGCCTATGTACGCATGTGTGCATGTAAGTATGTAGACCTATGTAGTATGTATGTATGTATGTATGAATGTATGTATGTTTGTAACTTTGTAAGCCTAAGTATGTATGTGTGCATGTATGTATGAAGGTCTATGTATGTATGTACGTATGTATGTATGCATGTTTGTATCTTTATAGGTCTATGTATGTATGAGTGCATGTATGTATGTAGGCCTATGTATGTATGTATGTATGTATGTTTGTTTGTATCTTTTGCAAGCCTATGTATGTATGTGTGCATGAATGTATGTATTTATCTTTGTAAGCCTACTGGTATGTATGTATGTACATGGGTATATTTCACAACCGGCAGCAAATTAGATAAATTTCCGTCTTCTCCTTTGGACGGCTTACACAAAGAATAAAATTATAATTTTTAATTTTGAAATACATTGTAGGGCATGAATTAGTTCTAAAAAATTATTTATATTATATTATTTAGATGATTAGTATGAGAGAAAAAATTATAAAGTCCAATTTTAACCCGAAATTGCATTGTCCTTTCTAATGGTGAGTCAATTCAACGTTACGCTAGGGTAACAGCTGAAACGCTGAACTGATGTTTTATAATTTTTAGATCATTAACTTACATATATCCATTGCTCTATATGGTTTTTATTATCTTATTAACGAACTAAATAATTAAAAAATAAATAAAACCCTCTGTCTTCAAATATTGGTTACAACACCGTTACGAATGGGTTTCTGCCATCTGTGGAATAAATTGAAAACTCACGGTTTTTGAATTGACATCTTCAATAGCAGGGAACATGTCTGCATTGATTTTACCAACAAGAAATCAATATGGATGTTTGATTCTGTTGACAAATTCGGGAAATTTATCCGGAAATGTAATAGTATAACAAAGATTTACAACTCCGTGACTGTAATTGTTGCACTTTGCGTATATATATATAATTTTTTTTCTTTCAAAAATAATATTGAAACTGACAGCCTGGCCACTATAAACTATTTTTTGTATCTTAACTCGTCCGGAAGCATGGAGACCTAATTATGAATATTTTACAACTCCGTTACATTATTTTTCTATTAAAATGAATTTAATTAATGGTACATGTAGATAATTTGTCGTCAAAATAATTTAGGTTGCTGTGTAATAATTTAATGCACACTTAATGCTAATTAATCACTAATAATAAACAGTGGCGGTATATTGTATTGTGTATTTATTAAGTAACGGAGTTGTAAATATTTAGGAATCAAAGTTGTGTGTGTTTCACATAGTAAAAAAACTAAAATAAAAAATTAGGCCAAATCTGTAAAATTTAAGCTCTGCTCAATATTAAGTATGCTTCAGCACTGCTAGTAAAATATTTGTGTAAGAAATTTTTTTATTTTGCATGACTTTCTTTTTCTCTAATTCTATTTCTGAATTTGACGCCTGTTGTGAAATATACCCACATATGTATATATATATGCAGCTGGATATTTGTATACTGCAAAGGAACAACATAAAACCTTTGCTGACTGACTATCTGTGAGCAAAAAATGAGAATGATGCACAATAGGGAAAATTTATACAGCTCCTGCCATAGAACAGCTATTCAGATGCTTGCCAGATGCACATATTCAGATGCAAATCAGTGGAGACACTACGAGATGGCCTATAAATCAGTGGCATCAGACCCAGTGTTTCAATACAGTCTCTATTATTAGGCAAATAATCAACCTTTTATGAGCGTCAGATAAACATGTGTATGCGTAGCAAACAGCTATTCTAATCCAATGACTTCTAAGTAAGTAAGTAAGTAAGAATATTCTGACTGTCTGCCTGCCTGACTCTCTGGATTTTGACCCCCTGCCTATCGATTCTGTTTTGGTTAAGCGCCTGTGAATAAGCTGGTTCCCGCGACTTCGCTTTTGTGGGCGCTGTAGAAATATCAAGTTTACGATTACGATTACGATTACGATTATTGAGAAGTACAGCACAGCACTGTACATGGCAAGATTAATACATTCAAACAAACAAACAAATTTATATATACACTGTGTCCGGATGAAAAGTAGAACACAACAAAAAGTGTCATAACTCGGTCAAAACTATCAGTATTTACCTGAAATTTTAAACACAACAACAGTGACCATATCTACACGAAATCCTAAAGCCGTTTGGAAATGTTCGTGAATTTATCATATTTATGAGCGTTTGCAATGGAGCACTGACAAATTAAAGTTTCCAACATGGGCCCTTACTTACGCAGACGCTGTGACGTCGTCATCGATGAAATACGTCACTTGTTTTGGTCTAAGCACAACAAAAATGGCGTTTACAGAAGAAGATAAAATTTTAATTAAAGTACTGCGGCAAGAACATGGTTATGGAGCGAGAAGGTTTCTGAATGAATTTTCGAATAAAGGTTGGTGTCTTTCGTCTGTGAGTAAGCTATTGAAGAAGATCGATGAAACCGGCACAGTGAAGCGAAAACCTGGCAGTGGCCAAAAACGCACGACACGCACTGTTGAAAACGTCGAGTTGGTTGAAAGGCTGGCATTAAGCCAAGAAGATGCACCGGGAACCCATAGAACGGTGCGTCAGATTGCGAGGGATATTGGGATTCCGAAGACCGCAGTACACGAAATCGTTGCCAAGGACTTGAAGCTGGTTTGTTTTAAGAAGAGGCGAGCGCAAGATCTAACACCAAGAAACAAACTGACACGTCTTGTACGCGTCAAGCAGCTGCTGAAGAAATACCCTGAGCACACAGTCCCATTCATATGGTTTACGGACGAAAAAGTTTTTACCGTCGCTCCTCCTGTCAACCTCCAGAATGATCGCGTTTATGCGGCGGCTGGGACGCGCAAGAAACACGTGCCTGCTGAACGTCTCCTCAAAACACGTTCACACTTTTCAAAGTCACTAATGGTCTCAGTCGGTGTGTCAACCGTGGGGTGCACTCATTTGATCTTTGTTGAGCCGGGTGTGAAGGTAAATGGAGCGTACTATCGCGATGTGCTGCTCACTCAACATCTGCTACCTGCTATCAAGCAGGTTTCTGGCGGCTACTTCACATTCCAACAAGACAGTGCCCCTGCGCATCGAGCACGTGAGACCATTGCTCTGCTGTCCCGGGAGACACCCGACTTCATATCACCGCAGATGTGGCCACCCAACAGTCCAGACCTCAATCCAGTTGACTACCAAATCTGGAGTGTACTGCAGGAGCGCGTTTATCGTTCCCGTATTCGTGACGTCGATCATCTAAGGGCGCGTCTGGTTGAGGAGTGGCAGCTGTTTGACCACGCGATCATCGACCGGGCCATCAAACAGTGGCGTCCACGTCTACGGTCATGTGTCCGTGAACGAGGAGGACATTTTGAACACCAGCTGTAGCTGAACTTCACTTTCTTATGTAATATGTAAGGGCCCATGTTGGAAACTTTAATTTGTCAGTGCTCCATTGCAAACGCTCATAAATATGATAAATTCACGAACATTTCCAAACGGCTTTAGGATCTCGTGTAGATATGGTCACTGTTGTTGTGTTTAAAATTTCAGGTAAATACTGATAGTTTTGACCGAGTTATGACACTTTTTGTTGTGTTCTACTTTTCATCCGGACACAGTGTACAAGCAAAGAATTGAATGGGAGAAGTTGATGTATATCAGGGGAACCTAGGTGAGGAAGAGTTAGGGCTATAGTCATAGAGGGAAAATGAAGAGCTTAAATAGACTGATCTAGGGAAAACATTGTTTATTTGTATAGCATCCGGGCAAGGAAGCATTTCTGAGTCAGGTTGTCAAACATGGGAAGCTCACGGTTATGGGACCGTGGTCGCAGCGAGTAGCGAGATTGTTTAATAGGCGGTAACAATTTATGCAACAAGGATTGTGCAGAATACAGGCAAAGAGTTTATAGCGCCATTACCATGAAGCAAAAGGCATGAGTCAGTGGTCGCTACAGGTGAAGTCATAGTCAAAGTCATAGACTGCGACTTCTTACCTAGTCAACTTCGCCAAGTGCATAAAAAACCTCCACACTTGTCACATGTAACAACAAAATTAAAATCCGCTCAGCAGAACGTGCAACTTTACAATTACAATCCCCAGCAAGGCCAGCATGCTAACAAAACAGTTTTCTAACCTGACTCAAAGCGGACTTCGCTAATCATCATCCACTTTGCGTCGAAAAACAGCTCCACCCTGACGAACCGCCCGATCTTCTGCTTGATCGGTATGATCACATTCCGTGCAAACTCGATCAGCGTATCTCGCGTATATTTATAGACGACCGGGTTTTCCTGGTATACGACTCCATTGATGCTGAAGTAGAGCAGAGCCTTCTGGAAAACGCGCACTTCCTTGCTGAACATGTTGTTGCAGTGGAAGCGAGCCGCTGAAAAGTTGCGGACCTTGTCAAATTCGAAGATGATCTCGATTGGAGGACGATCGATCGTTTCGTTCTTCCATCCGACCCATTCGTAGCCCTTCTTACCGTAGCTGTCGAGGTCGAGGCGGAAGTTGGAGTGGCCTTCGACGCCATCTGTTAGCTGACCGAGTCCGTTGGTCAGGTTGACGTCGTTGGTCGACCCATCGTATGTAAAGTCGAAGAGGTCGACCTCTGTGCCTCGCTTCTCTCCCTGAGGCATACTGTAGGATAAAACGCCATCTGGGGACAAATAAGCATACCACACTATGTTGACAATGCTATGAATACCACACTATGCATACATCTGACTATTAATATAATAAAAGAACAGAAATGTCCTGAAGTCTGTCATGAAGGCAACATTTTATGTTATGCTAAACTTTTCCATTTGCTAGGTGGTGACAAGAAAATCTTACACAACGGACGCAAAGGTCTTATGCTATGAACTAGACTCATTTCATTTTGGTACAGAGGATTGGAGGGTAGGGGTGCGGGAAGGATGGAGAGGGAGGGAGAGTAAGAGTGACAGGGAGGGGAGGGGTAGACGGAGGGGAGAGTGAGAGTGAGGGAAGGAGAGACGAAAGGGTGAGTTGACTCTGCTATGAATACCACACAATGAATACCATACTATGAATACAGTACAGTTATAATCAGGCAACATACCCTACACTTCCTATCTGCCCTCAGCATACAATGAATGCTTGTAAATACCTAGAGTTACAAAGCACCTCCTAACAAAGTGAGGAGTACTAAATTACGTCTATGGAATCCGTTGGTTGGTTCCACGTGTGCGCGTGGGCCCTCCACTGGCAACTCTTCTAGCGTACCGTACATTGTTTTGCTAACTGATGTAATATGTTCGTTCGTAATAACACTTGACGTAAAAATAGACTAGCGCACAGAGTGCCTCTGAGTAGGTCTCCTGAAGAGGCGCTATATAAATTCTCAGAATGAATGAATAAGAATGTAAGTACTTAGGTACATGTAGACGTAATGAGACACGTAACATAGCACCTTCTAAGCACCTCTCAAAGTGCTACAAGTGCTGGGCGATGTTAGATAGGACCCCTTGAAGGCACTCCTCACTAAACCAACTGCCTTTATCAGGACATTTCCAAAGCGACTTCCCAAGTGCCTCTCTCAAGCCACTCCTTGTCAGTCTAACGATGTCAAGAGTTCGATAAGAAGCACGTCTTCAACGGAAGCCAATGAAGTGTTGCACAACAGGTAAAGAAGTCTCCACTGGAAGACGACTTTCGCATGTGTATACAACAGGACGTACTTATCCAAACCAATAGACTGTCGTTCAAAAGAACCACGTTCGAGCACCTGGTCCATGTCAGAGGCGCAACTTTGGACTTTGGACTAGGGGTGTAACTTTGGACTAGGGGTGTAACTTTGGACTAGGGGTGTAACTTTGGTCTAGGGGTGTACAGTGGCGTAAATCATGGGGGGCAGAGGGGAGTGTCCCCAAAGTTTTGACTTAAGCCGTTCTGTCCCCAAAAATCCGGCCCCTGATTTACGCCACTGTACACCCCTAGACCAAAGTTACACCCCTAGTCTAACACCCCTAGTCTTCCAGTGGAGACTTCTTTTCACCCCCCCAAAGTTATGTATAGATTTTCGCTTCTGTCTGGGGGTGCAATGTTTTACCAATGCTAGGTGCCAGCATCATTAGCCCTTCGTCCGTCTCGACTGGTTCCGGAAAGAGCTACGACTTCATGTGTCCAGAACGGTCACTGCCAGGCGCATAAGAGCATTCACTGCATCTGGTCCAACAGTTCGGAATGCGCTGTCCTATGAACTCCTTGTTCCAGAACTTTCCATCGAAAGCATCCGGAAGAAATTACAAACTTACAAGTTCACGTCATCCGACTATGCAGAGCTACAATTAGCTCATTTGCGGTTAGCGTGCTGGACTGTCAATCGAGAGGTTGGGGTTCAAATCCCCGCTAGGGCAGAAATTTGGTTTCTGTTCCACCTGCGCCACCCTAGCGAACCTGGCTATAATGAGTACACTGACCGTACAATGTCGGTGGGAAGATGAGACAGCAAGGGAGAGGACCGACCAGGCGACCACCCGCCCTCAAATGCAAAGGCTAATAAAATGAAGTCGCTGACACTTCGTACCTATGACTGACTCAGGGCTAGTTTGAGGGAGTTAAATCAAGTTACGTTTTTACAAATCTTCACATTGTGATAATAATAATAATAATAATAATAATAATAATAGTAATAATAATAATGCAACACGATGGAGACGAGAACCCGTAAAACACAACTATGCTTAGTATCTTAGAGCCTGAGGGATTCTTTTTACCTCGGGCGAAAAAAAAAACAAAAAAAAAACCAAAATAATAATAATAATAATAATAATAATAAAAATAAAATTTATATTTCTTATAATAAAAGTTTAATAGATTTTAAGCAGTAAAACAGTGCCAACCTCGCCAGAGGCAGCCGTATAGTTCGACCCTCATGCAGACGGTTCTTGGGTGGATGCTGTGAGGCTGGATGCGAACCTTCCGCGCTATAATCGGTGGATTGATCTCACGCAGTTCGGCAATGTACGTGTTACCATTTCCAGCAAACACCTACAACACAAAGGCAGGGCAAGATCAGCTAAAGCAGGGCAAGATCAATGCACGTGGGATATGGAAAGATTAGGAAAGGTATGGTTAAAGGTGAGATAGGGTATGACAATGAAAGGTCACAACAGGTAAGTGGGTTAGGACCGTTAGGTAAGATCAGATAAGGTAGAATAATGCAACACCTGAGTGTGATTTAACAGACGGACGTACATACATACAAACAGTGGCGGCACCAGGGGGGGCTAGGGGGTGCTTAGCCCCCCCTAACTGCGGTTCAGCCCCCAAAAAGTGGGAAATCACTGCAAATCACAGGGAGGAGGGACAAAAGGGAAGGTTTTTTTAGCTTTAGCCCCCCAAACATGAAATCCTGGCGCCGCCACTGCATACAAACATACTTACATACAAACATACTTACATACATACATACATACATACATACAGACAGACAGACAGACAGACATAAATAGAAACCTGTCTATTATCCAATCTACACTAAAAAAAACTATAAAAGTCAGCAATTAAGTACTAGATTTGATAATTAATCTGTCTGAAGCATACTAACTCCGCTTTTAACGATAACAGCCATAAGCCGGATGAAACCTAAGAGACTCCAGAGAAACCTCAAGTAGCTCTCTAATAAGGAACATTTAGGGGTTCTTGCAGGCAAACTTGCATAACTTTCAGTAAAAAGTACAATTACATTCTTATGTATTGCCACGGAAAGCAATTCAGAATAATTGCAGTCAATATGAAACTCAACTACTGTACGAAAAGTGAGTTATATGCATCTAAATGTAATGTGTAAATTAAGTATGTACTTTTGTCTAGTTTTTACTTATGCCCTGCTCTGTCGTCATCTACTATTCGTAGTCGTATTCTTATTCGGCCGAATAGTGTGGCTAATTATTTGTATTCGGCTGAATAGTAAAAAATGCTATTCGGTACAGCTCTACTAATAACTTTGGCTAAAAAACCAAACTGTTGTTGTTGCTGCTGCTACTGTTGTTGTTGTTATTATCATTACTATTCCCTGGCAATTCATCCAGACAACTCACTGCATTGCTCATTTGCTCATCTCTCAATGGCTCATCGCTCAGTTGCTCACCACTCACTGTTATAAGCACCGATAATAATTACTCGGAGTAACAGGACCAAATAATGGTACATCTATGCATAAATGCCACGCATAAACCATGACATAATGCAGTCAGTTTAGCCACTTCCTGTCACTGAGCGGCGCCAAAGCCACTCCATCAAATCGAATCTTCTCTGAATTTACTCGCAGACGCCATTTCCCTTCAGCGGAGAGAGCTCATCTCATATTGCGTGCACTCTCGTCAACAGGTTCACCAGCATCCATGTGATAATGTCACCGACATGACGATGCCACAAGGGGTAAGAAAGTAATACAAAAGAAGTCTAATCTAATCTAATAACTTCCATAGCAACTGCTAATCTAATCTAATCTAATCTAATAACTTCCATAGCAACTGCTAATCTAATCTAATCTAATAACTTCCATAGCAACTGCTAATCTAATCTAATCTAATCACTTCCATAGCAACTGCTAATCTAATCTAATCTAATCACTTCCATAGCTAATCTAATCTAATCTAATAACTTCCATAGCTAATATAATCTAATCTAATCTAATCTCAAATGACTTCTATAGCTAATCTAATCCAAGCTTAACTAATCTAATTTAATTACATCCATAGCTAATCTAATCTAATCTAATCTGAACTAACCTAATCCAATGACTTCCATAGCTAATCTAATCAAATCTAATGATTCTTATAGCTTAAATCTAATCTAATCTAATGACTTCTACTGCGCCATTATCGTATTGCCAAAGACATCAAAAAGCCAGGTAAATATCAGATAGATTGGAGAAACCAGTAGCCAGGTTACGGTGGGTGGTGCACTGCAGTTAAGGAAGTGCTCACGTGGAAGATGGTTGCCTACGAGATGCACAGTTTGACTGAGTGATATGTTGAATGTGAAAATGAATACGAAGAAATGTGAATGTGATGATGAATGTGATAGCAAATGTGGTGATTCATGTGATAGCGAATGCGATGGGTGCACTTTAAAACACAGGCAGAGCTGGCCGAAGATGATGAAATGCTGAGGGATGTCTTATCTGTCTTAGGGACTGATCTTCTGGATTTATTTATTTATTCATTCATTCATTACTTGAATTTGTAAAGCGACTCTTCAACGGAACTACTCAGAGGTGCTCCCAACCTAGCCCATTAAATCAGAGATTACTTCTTGGTTCGGTGCACCATCAGTTGATACCTTGTGTACTACATACCAGGGAGGGGAAGGGGGCCGATAGCGCATTGGATAACACACTGGCATAGAGAGCGAGAGGTACCGAGTTCGAGTCCGGTCGTAGGGCGGACATGCTTTGTAGGCTGCTATTGGCGCCATGTATTGCAGGCTGTCTGTTCTGTTAGTAGTTAAGATTTACGTCTTCTGTCATTTGTGTTCAATTGCATAACATGTAAATGTACAGCGCAGTGCGTTTGTCAGGTGCTTCAATAAAGAAAAAATTATTATTATTATTAAATAGGAATAATGAATAGTAATTACAGTCAATTACAGTTTACCTCGTTGCCCTTTCGATCTTTGAACTTGACCCAAGGTCCACCATCTAACCTCTGATATCTCAGCATGTAAGCTTCAGCATACTCTTGGCCCTAAAACATAAAACACTTCCTATATTAATTTTTACAAAAGACAAATTTATACAGCTTCAATTACTATTGCTACAAGTATGACGAAAGCTTATTTTATGACTAAAATTGTTAGAATATTATTATGATCTATGAATATAAAAATTGTATAATAAATAATACATCATAATATTATAATAATGATGATAATATTTAATATTATCATCATCTATGATCATATTATTATGATTTATGATTATAATCTTAATACGATCTGTGATTAAAATATTATTTATCATCATAATATTATGATCTGATTATATTATTATGATCTACTATGATCAATGATTTTGATCATAATATTATTATAATCTGTGATCATAATAGTATTATTACAATCTTAAGATTAAACTATTACTATTTCTATTGTGTACACACACCATCAACGAAAGAGCATTGCAGTTCTCACAAAGTACATGGGAAAATTGAAATAGAATATGGAATATAATTAGAATCTATAAAAATGCAAAACAGATGATAACCACGTAAACAGATACCTAGCCCTTGTCTGCGTATCCCTGCGTGTCTGTGTGCCTGTCTATCTCTCTGCTGTCTCCTGCCTGTGCGTGTCTCTGCCTACATATCTTGCTCTGTCTGTCTGTCTGTCTGTCTGTGCTTGTCTCTGCCTACATATCTGCTTGTCTGTCTGTCTGTGTCTGCCTGTGCCAATATGTGTCTGCCTGTCTTTGCCTGTATGTGTCTGTCTGTCTTTGCCTGTCTGTCTCTTTGTCTGTCTGTCTCTTTGTCTGTCTGTCCGTCTGTCTGTCTGTCTCCTACCTATAACCTTTCTGCTCAGCGTGCTTCCTGGATGGCTGCTGTAATGCACTACTAACAACCACCCACAATAAGCATCGTTCCGATCAAATACATAAAAGATGAGGCTCAGACAGAGAATGCACGGATGACGAGAGAAGGAGGAAGGAAGGTGCGTCACGCAATGATGATGATGATGAACAATGATGTCACGCAAATGACTCACGTCACCCAATGAGTCAGCTACATGATGACTTAGCAGGAAACTGTAACGTAATGTATTGCTGAATTCAGCAATTTATGTAGCACCTCTTCGCAAATCGACTCAGGTAATAATTCATCATCAGCATCATCAGTTCCTGATGCCAGCCATTTGGCGGCGGTGGGTACGAATAAATGATCTCCATTGTCCTGGGTCATTTGTCAAGTCCACTGCTCCCCTTAGTGTTAATCCAAGCGATGCTAAGTCCTCATTTATATATTATCTATCCAACGTAGTCTCGGTCTGCCTTCGTTTCTTTTTCCATTGAACCTTGCATGTAGTGCATTGTGTGGGATTCTATCAAATGGCATTCTCTCTACATATCCAAACCATCGGAGTCTTCCTTGAACGACTTTATCTAGCAGAGTTGTTTGAATACCTAATACTTACATTCTTAAAAAACAAAGGCGTAATTTGTTTACCTAAAGCTATCATCCATTTGATGCTTTGTGCCTTATGGTCACGGTGCCACATAAGCCAATAGAAATTTCAATAGTTGTTTACAGAGTAGTATTGGGTTTTTGTCTCTGGAAAATTGTCTTCATAGATAAAGTTTAAGAAAGTTTTAACTGAAGCACAGACATGACAATAGTAATGCAGCTACTGGATGGCCTTCTTTGATGGCGACATGGTCGTAAGTTATTTAACACTCCAAAATTTCTGACAGCCAAATGAAAGCCACATCGGGAGAACAACCCATAGATCTGGTGCTACATCAAATCAAGTCTGTTTGGTCAATTTCGGTGCCAGTTCCGAATCTGGGGTGGCATCAGGCTGATGAGGCAGCATGAAGCTTCTGTGGAAATTGTGATAGTATTGTAGGCCTAATTGTTATTATTGTTGCTATTATTATTATTATTATTATTATTATTGTTGTTGTTGTTGTTGTTGTTGTTATTATTATTACTCCAAATTTATATTAATTTAATTTATTTATTTATTTACAGCAACTACTTCTGTTGCTGCTACTTCCACTGCCACTACTACTGTTGTATTTGATAAATTAGGTCAATCGGTGACATGGGGTGTGGTGGTAACCCTGCTACCCTTGACACCTTTCAGAGTACCAGTGAAGCCTAAACCAAATAAAATACAACACCTTAGCCTGACAACACAGCAAAGTCAAAGGGGTAATGACCCGCCCCCTGGGGTCACAAGGTTGTGGGGTAGGCAATTAGCCATCTGGAAAGGCCATTGGGCCAGAGGGTAAAGGTTTTCCTGCCACAGTAATTTCCCTCCTTTGTTCCCTCTGGTCTCTGGAAGTAGATCAGATTACCCTTTCCAATCAGCCCTTTACCATCTGACCCTGAGTACAGTAACAGACAACTGCAGTGGCCCAAGTCAACAGCAAAATTGATAGAAAATCACACATGGTCTGTAGATTAGAGGTAGAACATCAGGTACAGTGGCCCAGGGTCGAGCCCATATGATATAAGTAAGTAAGTAAGTAAGTAAGTAAGTAAGTATTTCCTTTATTGAGAAGCACTAGCAAACGCACAGCACTGTACATAGCAAGATTAATACATTCAAACAAATAAACAAAAATTTATATATACAACCATAGAATTGAATGAGAGGCTTTATTGTACAGAGGAAGAAGAGCTAGGTATTAGGTATTACCTCTGAGACCCCAGGATGAAATCCCGGGTATGACCTTAGTACACACTACTACACACACACAAACACAAACACAAACACACACACACACACACACACACACACACACACACACACACACACACACACACACACACACACACACACACACACACACACACACACACACACACACACACACACACACCTACAAACAGTGGTTTAGCTGGACTTTCAGTGCAGAAGTCTGGCCACCCAGGAGAGAAAGACAATAAATGATATTGATATCTCATCCACTACGTCTGCTGTAAAATGAGTACACTGACCGTAGATGTACACTGTGGGTTGGAAGACGGGCTGCTAGGGCGGAGGAGCCAGGTGAGCCACTGGCCGTGGGAGGACTAGTCATCTTCCTAAATGGCAATGTTCAATTGTCTATGGTGCTACTCTAGAGCTCAGCTCAGGGCACCAGCTTATTCACGAGTGTTGCGTCATATCAAAGGGTTTGTCCAGAGAGTGATGTCCAGTGGAGGTCCGTCAGAGAGACCAGAGAAAGGAGGCAGAGGAACTGCAAAGGCAGGTTTCCTTGGAAGTCGGAGGATCCGATGGATTAGGATAGGAATTCTTGAAGTGGTGGTTCTTCAATCTGGAGTGGGAAGCTTTCGGGGGTGATAAGTAGAGGAATCTGAGGCAGATAACAGTAGGCCTAAGTGATACAGTAGATGGCGGCGGATGAGTAAAAGAAGAGGAAAGAAGGAGGAGGAGGAGGAGGAGAAAGAGGAGGAGAAAGAGGAGGAGTAACTGAAGAAGCAGCCATAGGTGTGAAGTGTTCTCAGACTCTTCATATCCCTCTCCCTTGCCCTCAACTTCAGTTACACTTTGCAAACACCGTTTAGACCAAAGCACCCCTTGACCAAAAACCTCGCTGGGCCTGCAAATAAAACCTCAGCGGTAAATGAACCAAGTGCCTCAAAACTGAAACTCTCCCATCAGAAATCTTTTGTAACAGCTTCCTCTCACAGATCTTCTTGCCATGTGTGCTTAACAATGGACGGGCTCCTTGTCCACTCGGAGTACATTCAGAGTGTACTCAGAGCGACTAAGGAACGCGAAGGACGTTGTACAAGCCGTTCCGAGCCGACTACGGACACACTCGGCGTGTACTCGGAGCAGATATGAGACACGTCTATAAATGCGGGTCTGGGTCAACCAGAGGTCAACGGTCTGGGTGGATGATCTTCCAGTATTTGCATAAAATCTAACACAACGCCGCGCCACGATCTGGCTTTATGTGTCATTGAACAGAGGACCCAGGTGGCGGAAAGATAATAAGCTCCGCTAGGATATGGCCATAAAATCCAGATCAAACAACGCTATCGGGGAAAACACTGCGAAAACGTTCAGGACATGGGTCGAACCTTCATATTTTTGCTTTATTTCCACACGCTTCGATCGTGAATAAGTACCCAATAAATGATGATGACCACCATAAAATCGCAGCCCCAAGGTTTACGCATGTGTAAGACCCGCAAGGACCGCGGTTATAAACCCAATTTTTCACAGGATCACACACGCCAGATCGGGATAAAACAAAAGCAATTGAGGCAAACTTATCTCCCAAAACACTTAAAATTAACCAAATGGCCTGAACTTTCCTAAATTCAATTACCTAATTTAATTACTTATTAAATCGGAGGCTTCAAACAGCCAACCGACAGTGGAACAGAGAGAAACGGACACAGACAAGTGGCAAAATGCAGACACAGACACAGACAGACAAAAGCTCTGTGTAGTGTGAAGAAATCACTCTTATATAGCACTACTTCAAGAAAATTCCCTAGCAGAATAGTTAAGATGTCGACATTTCTTAAACACAAGAAAGCTTGCCAGCTTCTGCTAAGACATACAGTACAGCAAGGGTTCAAAATTGGGAGAAAGGCAGAAATTGACAGAAAAACAGACAGACAGACATGCAGGCAGTAATTTTTTAAGACACAGACATACAGACACACAGAGACAGACATACAGACACACAGAGACAGAAAAGAAACATATAGAGACAAATATACACAGCCAGCGCCAAGAAGAGTCCATTAATGGAGTCCTAATGATGATAGGTAATGGTTCTCAGAGATCCACAGTGACATGCAGATACATGCAGAGTGAACCAGGCAGATGCAGACATACTGAGACGGACAGATGATGGAGTCGTTAGCAGGAACCTGTTTATCAGCGTAAGGCCTTTCCAATTGACAGCGGGAGACGCAGTGTTATCAGACGACGACCCACATAAGTCACCCTTTTCCAAGTGGGATCAATAATGATTGGATGACACGGCAGTCATCCATCCGTCCGGAAGATTAATGTGCCAGTCATGTCCAGATGATGGAAGAGATATTCATTTTCCAGATAAAAAGCCCAGATCTACTCCACTACCAGTGGGACACCGCCAGCAATCACACACACAGATTACCATAAACATACAGTGCTACCACGGTCAGTTGCATCTTAGTGGCCAAAAAGACGAGAAAACAGACGGGTAGTTTCTTAATCAAGCCCCAGGAGGCGGCCATAGGTATAAAGCGTTATCGACTTCATTTTCTTAGCCTTGGCCTACATATGAGGGAGCATGGTCAGTTCTCTCACTCAATCTTCCCACCAAGAGTGTGATTTGTGTAGGCCTACTAATTGTCTTGCAGACACTAATGTAGCTGCATAGCTATCCTATATCAGTTGTCTGGTAATAAAAAAAATCATTGTGGCTAGGCAGTACAGTGGCATTTTCCCAGGTGTCAGTAAACCCTCTTTTACACTATTATGCGGTTTATGTCTGCAAACGTTCTAGCCATGCTAGTATCTGTTCATGGCAGATATTATTTTAAAGGGTGTATTAATCACTTCGTGTAATTACTAAATTACAAAGAAAGATCCCATAAAATTCCAAATGACTAGAACAGTAAAACTGATTCCTTTTGTAAAAAATGCAAACTGTTTCACAATAATTTGCTTAATTTGACAATTAATATGTTAATCAGACATTGATGGGTCAATAAAATGGTTCATTAACTTGCTAAACTGAATTTACTTTGCGGTTTCTTGGAAGTTACAGTAATAGTCCTCCTCAGGGTATGATTTGTAGGCGAGAAACTGGGAAAATTATCACCTCCTCACTGAATCGGACTATGTCATCATTGAGTGTACATTTTCCTTATATAGTATACATAACAAATTTGTCTGTAGCTCTTTCTTCTACTACTGGAGAAGATACATTTTCCCACACACATTCTTTACCCAGGGGTTCAGACTATTCCCACTGAAATTACTTATCTCCTCATCTTATGTCTCTTGGTCTTTCATACACCAATTCAGACTTGAACCACTGAAGATAAATTTCCACTATACATATCATTTCTGTCCACATGTCTTTTCCCTCCACAGACCAGAGTTATTGTAACCTATCCTCCGCTCCACTCAAGGACAACCACAACAACACCATCTGTCCATTATTATTAATTAATTAGTTAACTGGTAACTTCTGTAGCACCAGTGTATAATGCAAAAGGTGCCAACCAATGGTACACCAAACACAAGCAATGATCAGACAACATTCAGAAGGTCAGGACGTTGATCTGATCCTGCGTTTGCTTGACACAAGATACCTGTTTTCTAGGTATACCTAGGGAACAGGGAAGAGATACCTGTTTCCTAGATAGCTGCAAAACAGGTATCTCATGAATCATACTTTGTTCCCCAGGTACCTGATTCAATGATTCAAGCATTAGATACTTGGGGAACAAAGTACTGAGTTATGCAGGTACGGGTATTTAAAAAACATTTTCCTGAGAAGACCATCTTACCTGGCCATTGCCAAATCTGCCTTGCGTCTCCACCTGCGTTATGACCTTCAACTCCTGAAGGTCGATTTCGATCCATTCGTTGCTATCTCGTGTTATCGGTGCCTTGGGACACCACGCTCCACCGTTGCGTTCTGTACGTATCCTATGGTCAGACATAACAATAGGCCTACATGATAAGACATAGAAAGCTAAGGTAAGTTACCTCTTGCTGAGGGGCCGGGGGCAACTGTTCAGAGTCCCGGCGACTTTTAGGGGCCCTGGCGGGCCCGCAATGAACTTGAGAAAAATATTATAAGCTTAAGCAAGTTTAGTTCAACGCTCAGTTATGAAGCACAGACTTGCAAGACAGACAGAAATGGTCTTGCAACTCTTCCAATTGAATATGATCTGGCAAAATCATTGAACTACGAGGATATTATAGATGATTTTTTTGCTGCAGCTAATCGAGAAAAGCTGCTTTTGATTAGCATAAATTTGAAAATAAATTTTTTAAAATTAACAACTGAATAAAATCATAGTTGTATACATAAATATAATATCGTACGGTCATGCCCGCACTTTTATTATTTCAATTGGTTTTTTTCTAAATTTTCTCATAAAGCCAAAAGATAGTTTAGAGGCCCATGACTGCTCTGCTTATAAGGCCTTGAATTTCTGTCGCTGCCCCTGCAGTGTACATGTATGTATGTTATTACACATTTATTATGTACGCACATGAAAATCTAATTCCGCCCACCACTTTGCATACTAACTTGTAGGTTAACATATTTCCAAACCCTGACATGCTAATCACCTTATTTTACCCCCCATCCCAACTTCAAAACTTGGTTCCGTCTGCCACCGGGGGTGCCGCATAGTCTGCTTTCCGTGTATACCCTATCCACCGCACCCACTTACCTTTCCCCCTCCATCTGTAATTGGTATTTCCCAGAACATTTATGTACCGCCAATTTAGGAACCTCTCTCGTCCAACTGGACAATATGGACAACGCTTACTGCAAGAAAATTAACAGACGGGAAGAACTTGACAAATTTAATAAGCAGAGGATCGAACGTGCAATTGAAGGCGAGCGATCGAAAGCAAAGGGCAGCAAAACACGAGAGTGACTTCCGCAAACATTTTGGTGCAAAATTTTAAAAATAAACGCACCAACTGAACGCGTTAGTAACACAATTAGAAAAGATTCCATCATGTCAGAGAGAGATGATCGATGGGAGAGAGACGGTCGGACGTCCTCAAAACGGAAATGTCTCTAAAATGTAGCGTACTCCATACTCCGACTAGGACTACATAACCTCGCCATCCATCTTCCAAAAATCATCAAATGATGACATTCACTCTGAAATAACCTAAACAATTTCCAAATTGTTTTCCTATCGAAGCCATCACGCGATCATTTCAGAAATTTCTTGACGTGGCCTGTATCCATAGAGACCTGCCAACTCGGGATCACACCTTCAAAGAATGCCGTAACTGATGGGGTGTGGTGCTACTTATTTTTAGCTGGCTGCTGTTTAAAGTCCCTCTTCCTCTCAGAATTTCAGATATCCCTCACCGGGAAGCATTCTACCCAGTCCATCTCGTCACCTGGCCCCTGCTATAGTATACTAATGTCCCAACCAAAACACTCACCTTGATTCTTACTTCAAAGTCAGTTCTTTGAAAACAGAGACAAAATATAAACACTAATCAGTTTCAAATTAGCACACATTTCTTCACTGGAGGATCACTGCCATTGCAAATCTGAACTGACCATAGCTTATTTTTTTTACTCAAGCTCCCTATTAATCCCTATTATTTTTATATTCCCAATCATTCCTTAGTATTTGTAAGTGCTCTATTATTCCTTAGTATTTTTAAATGCCCTATTATTCCCTATTTTTAAATGCCATATTATACCCTATTGTTGTTACATGCTCTATTATTCCCTATTATTTTTTATTATTCCTATTCCTATTATGTTTAAATGCCCTATTATTTCAACAAATACTCTTGAAAAACTATTACTTCACTCGCTAATGTACCGTAATTGAACAAAGCATATGTATAGCCACTTTCATGCACCTTCCAAAAGCACTGCAGATTAAATAACTGGCAGTGTTCAGTGAAAGCTTGACACCCTTAAGCCAAGACAGCCACTTATGAGTCTCAATTTGGCGCCATATAAATGTCCAGTTACAATAGATTACAGTGTCTCAACATGAGGTAAACTAACTCACAAAACATTCGGCCAACCAAAGATTTTGGTCAGAAACTTAGAAAAACCTTAAGCTTTCTATGAATTCATCCAACCTGTCAATCTTCTGCAACTGCTTCTAATAAGTATGCCATTGATCGGTAATGGATCAATTTATCACGTGAAAGATTGATCACCCTAGTCTGGACTGCACCATGAACCATAAAAGTAATGTAATGAAATGGTGGCTCATGGGGTCTCCTGCAGCAGGGTCTCAAAGTGCACCGCTGAACTGCCATACATACTGTAAGGGACGTTATCAGATTTCAGTGGTATTGTTTGTCTCTTTGTGTAGATGCAGCTGAGCAAACATCTCTATATAGATAATTCCTCAAGTAGTTCGCGGCTCTTCACACGCTCCGTGGTGTCAAATCTCTGGTCCGGGGACCACTGTTATTTTTTGTCCAATCGAGGAGAACGGCGTTACTGGTTTGCGTCCAATCAATAGTGTGGGTCTTGTAACAGTTCTGTCAGGCCAGGGTGACTGACTGGTAGTGTCGGCGTTTCAGATCTGCATCTAGGGTCGGCTGTTCTGGTGCATCCTAAGGTAAAATGGTCCAACTTGATGGACTGCTTGCTTCAACAGATGCCCAAATACCACATGTAGCTTCTACATCCATCTACTGGAGTTAGGACTCTTAGGAGGCCTAAGCACGGGAAAGTGACACTATGCACAACACAGCCAATCCAACCACCAAACTACCTACCAACCAACCTACCTAACTACTACTAACTAACCTATCTAAGCACCACCATACCTCCCTATTACCATACTTACCTATAAAATTACATACCCACCAATCCTACCTATCTTACCTACATATTTTACCAATCTAAATAGTTACCTACCTACCTCCATACCCTACAATCTAATTACCTACCTACCTGGATCTTACAAAAAATGTGTCATAATAAACATCCTGTAACTACACTACAAAATTATACTTGCAAGACATCTGTTAGGTGGAATGGTCTCTTCCAGTGGCATCAGAGCCTTCTACCACATCAAAGTCATTTACCACATCGGAATCTCATTTATAGGATTGTCTTTCAGTATCTTCTAACCACATTAATCAATGTGGAATGTCTAGGCCATGAGTCTATGTTAGCTTCATACTGGTCATCCTTTAGCCATTGAAGTGCGTTTTAATTATAATCATAATCAGCAATCAATAATTTCTATAGCACCACTGTGGGGGAAACACCTCAGAGGCACTTCTGACCCAAGAATGCAAAAACCACAATGAAAAAGAATGGCAAAGAGGCTGAGACATAGACCAGTAACTAGGCCACATTATTTTGAATTATACTGTAATCTCTACGTCACATCAGATATATTTTATCTTCTACTACTTCTGTCTTGTAGGCATGTCCCAAACTGCTGATTCTGGCTTATTTCGGGCTATTTGTGGGGCAGGATTGTCAGGTTCTCCGAGGAATCTTCCCACCTAACAGCAAATCAAATATAACTTACGTCCTAGAATTCTCTTTAACCTCCCAATCAATGATAAATGTAATTATATACCACTCTCTGTTTAAAGCATATTAATTAATTGTCCTATAATTATAATTACTTGTATATTTGTTAGAATTTTTGTTTGACTGGCTAATTGGCTTTAACCTGTTGCGTTTTGTCAACTGGATTATTTTGGGCTTCAGAATATTGATGATATTTATGTACGGTCTTTTAAGCCACAGTGTCTGTTGTTAGCATACTTGTTTGAAGCAAGCAATGCCTTGGAGCGCCATATATCTTGCTTAAAAATCAACTCCCTGCACTTGTCCTTAAGACGTCGTCAGTGATAAACTGTCGTGCACTTGGGAAATCCAGGATGCGTGGCCACGTCATAGATAAACAGGGTTGACGGGCACAAACGAAGAAGGTCCGGTATGGTTATGGTAATCATTGGCGAAAGGGATGCTCCCGTATTCAGAGGCTCCAACAACCCCACCTTCATTGCCAGGGAGCGTAGAAGATGAACTGTCTGGAGGGCAGAGTCAGTGACATCGTTAAGTATTCACCCGGTAGCCATTAGAACAGTACAGCAGCTTCTCCATCTTCACAGAGTATACATAACGTTCTCAAGGGCATAATTGATTACCCTGCAGGCGTCGTGTAAACATAGCGCAATTGTCATAAGTCTGTCCCACTTCTCCAAAGAAATGGAACAATCGAAGTGCCAGAATATCAAGGATGGTTGTAAATCGTATGGAATTTTGAGATCAACATGATGGTTATAGAATGGGGAGCATGAACGATATGGAGCGCGGTTAGGGTTAGGTTAGGCGTCGTGAGGGTCGGTTAGGGTTAGGGTTAGTGTCGTCCTTAGAAAACCTGGTACCGTCCGGCGTCCGCGCAGCATGCCCAAAGATACTGTATAATCCTTCAGGCCCCGATACTATAAGTTTGCCGGTTGTTGTCATCATCATCATCATCATCGTCATCATTTCTTCCTATAGGAATAGCTTCCTATTACAATAGTTACTGTCAACAAAGACACAATACGCAGTTAGACCACGAACGCTGAGAGTTCTGGAAAAGCCAGCGGAGAGGCTAGCGACGCCGAGTCGTCCACAACTCGAGGTAGACAATTCCTCCATCCAGGCCAGGCAAACGGATTCTGGCACCAGGGCACTCGTTTCTTTCTGGCCAGAGGGGGTACATCTCAGCCAGAGGGGTGGTGCTACATCTCGCCTGGATGGATCGGTTCTTATCGGTAGCCTCGCAACACCTCCGGCGACGGGGAAAGTAATTATATGGTGGGGGATGCGGACAGGCAGGGACCAGCAATTATTCGGTACGATGGAATCAGTGGCGGCGCCAGGGGCCTAGGGGTGCTTAGCCCCCTAACTGCGGCTCAGCCCCCAAAAAGTGGGAAATCACTGCAAATCACAGCGAGGAGGGGACAAAAGGGAAGGTTTTGAGCTTTAGCCCCCCCCCAACCTGAAATCCTGGCGCCGCCACTGGATGGAATCGCCGCCTCCACAGTCCGAGATTTCTAATCCGGAGATCAACAATCAGTCAAATGGTCGTGATGATGATTGGCTGGCTAGCACTGGACGACGACGAAAGGTAAGTGGGTGCGGTGCGGTGGAGAGGGTAACGGACGGCAGTAGACTGTGCGGCACCCCCGATGGCAGGCAGACCAATTGAAACAGACGTCTGACAGTGACAGAGTCCGTCCCATGGTCGATTACTTTGTCTTATAGGCTTATTGTCCGCTGGTAATTTGTTTTATTCCCGCCAAATCTGTGCTACGGACATCTGTGAGAAACCTATTTCTAGTTCATTACCGGAAAGTTTTATGTCTTCAAGAACCAGCGGACATTTATTATATACTACGCAAGTGTCTAGCTACGAAGAGCTAGATTTAGATCACGTGTAGCTAGACTTTGATCATGCGTCATGCAGTATGATTTGAATCACTCGTCATCCTGTGACTTTATGCACCAGTAACGGCATTAGTACCTGTTCAGGTCATATCACTAAGCCGAGCTACTTACTACTAGCAAACGTGCTGTGTATTTACTAACAAACCTTCATGTAAAAATAATAATAATAATAATAATAATAAATAAAAATAAATTTAAAAATAATAATAATAATAATAACGTGGTTGCCTGCCAGGGCACCATATCGACGTAGTCCGGCGCTGAGGAGCGGCCACCTCGACAACACTAAACCTTACTGGGTTTCAGCAATGACAATAATGAAGGCTATATCAGCTCGGCAATAAATAAAATAAATAAAATAATAATAATAATAATAATAATAATAATAATAATAATAATAATAATAATAATAATAATAACAATAATAATAATAATTAATTATTATTAAATCTAAGCATAAT
Organism: Aporrectodea caliginosa; assembly: GCA_020284085.1. NCBI lineage: Eukaryota > Metazoa > Annelida > Clitellata > Crassiclitellata > Lumbricidae > Aporrectodea > Aporrectodea caliginosa. Next base: position 389,535 of record JACEVL010000938.1, read on the forward strand.
AAATAGTAGGGTTTCTCCCTGTGGCAGTTAAGTATGTAACCAAGCATGCAATGCATATACTGTTTTGGCAAGTTAATGCAACTCAAGTCAAATGATTGACTGGTTGATTGGCTGGTTAATTGGCTTAGTTGATTGGTCAAGTTGTCAATTGACTCATCAGTTAGTTAACTGGATGGTTGACTGATAAATCAGTTTATTGATTGGCTTGACTGACTGGTTCATCAACTATAATTATTTAATTAGCTGACTAACTCATTCGTTGATTGCCTTATAAGTTGGCTGGTTGATAAAATTGTTAACTGCTGACTGAGAATAGCAGGCATATATACTGACCGAGCATTAGATGGGCCAACGCTGGCATTGTCATAGGAGGAGCTGGCTGAGATGGCACTGTCTGCAATGGCACCAGACTGCATTCCAAGACTCTTGCGACAGTTGGCTGCAACAAAGCACCACAGACAACATTAGCATCTGTGTATGCATTAATAGGCATGTATGTATGTATGTATGTATGTATGTATGTATGTATGTATGTATGTATGTATGTATGTGTACGTATGTATTTGTGTATGCATGAATATGAATGCATGTACATTTATTACAGAGTGTGCAAATGTATTTGTGTATGTATGAATATGAACATTGTACGTATGTATGTATACATATATAATTATATATAATATAATATTATATATGTATGCATGTTTGCTTTAATGTAAGTATGCATGTACATATCTAAGTATATGCAATGCATATATGTGTACACATGCATGTATGACTACATAACTATGGAACGCTTATATAGTTACTCTTAAGCAAAAGCACTGAAACATGGCCCTTTATAAAGGCATTCTAAAAGAGGTTCGTTCATCTTAAGTTCATAATCACTGGAAAATGATATCATTAGCAGCTACAAAATCAGGTTGAAACAACATTCACACAGGACTGAAACTAATTACCCAGAGTGCAAAGCAATGAGCTAAAATGCTGAAAAGACGTGAAGCAGACAAAGAACTGAAGACGCCAATGACTAGTAATTAACCCAAAATAAAAAAACAAACTTGGAATAACATCAATAATAATTAGATGAACATAAAGAAGAAATCTTGAAAGGATCTGAAATGAATGGATAATACCATTGGGCATACTAATTAATGATAAAGAATGGCTGATGAAGATTACTTGCGATGATCACAATGATGGTGAAGGCAGTGTTAATTATGCTACAGATGATAATGATAAAAATGATCATAATAATGATGATGCTGAATGACGATGCTGTGATGATGACGACGACGATGATGATGATGATGACGACAATGATGATCTCAAAATTGACAACACTGATAAACATTCTACAGAATGATGAAAATATAGCCATCACTGCATAACCTCATGTGCAACACCAAGACAATAGAACCAGTAAAACCCACTGCTCAGCCGAAAAGCTGTCAACTTCAAACAAGGGCAAACAGTTCTAATCAAGATCCTTATCTCTGACGCCCACAAAGGTCATCCAAGGACCTCTGGATAATAATATAAACTTACTTAATACATAGGAGCCAATGGACCATCCCACAGTCTAGACGTAGGATCAGAAACCATACATCATAAATTAAGCAAAGCCACATATCAAGACAAGCTGTGGGCCTTCAAGGGCTGACAACCCCTCGCCGCTAATGGCTTAGTCTTCACTCTGACCCCTGAATGCACATGCAGCTGGAAACCTCCCCACGACCCCATAGTCGCCGTGCAATGAAGCGTAAAGATGAAACAGTTGACGTCTAATTTAACCCTAATTTGTCATACCACCAAGCCCCAAAAGTCAACAAAGATCACCGATAAAAGCCAAGCAAACCCTGACGACTAAATTCCAGCACAAAGATCTCCGTTGTTCAAGACAGCTGCAGAAAGAGGAAACCTTCTCCACCACCACCCACCACATGAACATTTTCACATGCACACACACAGACAACACAGACACACACAGAGAGACACACACAGAGAGACACACAGACACACACAGACACACACACACACACACAGACACACACACACACACACAGACACACACATGCATCCACATACAGGCTCATAGGCCACACAAGAGACACTGTAAATCAATCCTTATCAATGAACTGTTGATGATTTGTAATCTGTAACTTTTGAACTCATGCACTGAAAAAAATATATATATATATATATATATATATATTATGTATATTATATACACAACAGGCAACAAACCACAATATAATAATATTATAATAGTATTATATAAACATACATTTTACACCCACATACATATATATATATATATTCAAATATAAATGCAGGGCTACTATATGCAACAATGCTGTAGGAACATTTAAGGTGTTGTTATTTGGGTTCAACCATCTAAGCGTCTCATTGCAGCAGCAGCAGCAGCAGCAGCAGCCGCCGCCAAACTTGCAACTTAGGACACACACAAAGCGTCAAAGCCCCTGTAGGTGCCATTGAGTGAAACTAAACAGACACCACAGATGATATAGAATATGTTGTGGTTTGAATCTGTGACTTTCTGAAAACACAGAATACTCAAATAACGAAACAACACAAAAATGTATGAAAACAGACACGCAAGGAATAAAGAAAAGAAAATGAATAGAAATATACAAAATACATAAATAAATAAATTTAAAAAAATTAATGTTAGGAAAGTTAATTCTTTACAAATAAAATTACTACAAAGTACTAGATAACTATGTTGTGTGGACTACGAAACTGATGACAACATTAACCAACTTCAATTTTGAAATTAAATGAAAACTTAGGAAATCTGCTGAAGCCCCAAAGCGAATCAGAAAAGTTAGCCAATAGCGGGTCTGCTAAAACTAGTTACTAGTGAGACATGAAAGAAGAAATGGAAACTAGAAACTTGTCTTACCCTGTGCTAAAGTCATTTCGTTAGCGTAGAAAAAGAAACACAGCATGTAGTAAGAATTTGAATTTTATAATCTACCTTACTAAAGTAAGTATGTATGGATGTAAAGGCACAGAAACAGAAAACAAGTCTAATAAGTTGTTACTTCAGATGACTAGAGAAAAACTATGGCTAACAACTCTGAGAAAATCTCGTCAATAAAACCCAGAACTGAACATATATTTCTAGAGTTTTTCAACACTTTTCTGAAACATGCATAGAAAAAATGCAATCGCAACTGTTAAAAACTTTTTAAACTCCAGTTTACATATTATATAAACTGATATAAGGAATCAAATCACGAAAGGATAACCGTGGCTTACAACAGACGCAGTCATTTCCCATTAGCTCATGCAGGATGAACTAGTCCAATGTAATTCTGAGTTTTTTCCAGGATAAGCATATCAAATGAAATCTAAAAACTTCTGTGGCGCCATCATAAGGCATACAATAATACAGTACAATTGTATTTGATATTGCTCTCTTTCCAAAGTTCACAAATGCACACACTACCATATGAGAAGACCACCGATGGTGCTGAGCAAGTGTGAGTGAAGGACTTGCTCAAGGTCTCCCCTACACAGTGACTGCCTCAGGGGAGGAGGTTCCAAACCGTACCCTCCGCGTTACAGGCCGAGCACTCTACCCAATCGGCCACCGTGCCCCAAGGCACCAATCAATGGTTGCTTTTTCAGCAATACCATAGTCCGGCTGATTTTACTGGAATATTACAAGGTGATTTTTAGTGTTAATGCATGTGGCTTAATTACTAGCTCCAGCATGAGTTGACCTAGTGTTAGTGTAAGCAAGATTCAGAGATATCAAGTGAGCAGCATCTCTAATGGATAGTCATGTTTGGTTTCTTGTAAAATTGAGGCTCAGACGGCAAGGACCAGATCTGGCAAGTGCACTACATAACTCAGAAAACAAAGTCACAGTTTCAGCTAAGAAGATATGATAGGACTCTGATATCTCCTGGATAATAGGAAGATAAACAATATCTTCGGTTGAACAGAGCAATATCTTCGGCTTATCGTTCTCTGTTAAGATTAAGGCCTTTATCACTCTAATTAAGTCGTTAATTAAGTTGCACCTTGTTAGGTCTATTAGAAAATCATGAGACAACAGCTTTGAGAGATTCTTAAGGGTGCTACATGAATCATCAGGTATTTACAAACAAGAAGGAAGGACATAGGGCTTGGCATATACACAGACAGACAGAACAGAACGTTGGACATCACAGGACAGACAGAAGAACAGACAGAAAGAAAGACGGACACAAAGAGAAAAACAGACAGACAGACAGACAGACAGACAGACAGACAGACAGACAGACAGACAGACAGACAGACAGACAGACAGACAGACAGACAGACAGACAGACAGACAGACAGACAGACAGACAGACAGACAGACAGACAGACAGACAGACAGACAGACAGACAGACAGACAGACAGACAGACAGACAGACAGACAGACAGACAGAGAGAGACAGACACACACACACACACAGAAACAAACAGACAAAAACAGACAGACAGACAGACAGAGAAAGACGGACAGCACAGAAGAACAGACAGGCAGACAAACAGACAGACAGACAGACGGACAGCACAGAAGGACAGACCAAACAGACAGATGACTGAAAACAAACAGAGGCATACACACAGACGATCTGGGAATGAAAAGCAGAGACTGAACAGGGTCAGATGGTTGGCCAGAAGTTCAAGCAAACAGATGGAGGGAAAGATCTCCAGAAGATAGATGGAAAGAAGTGGATGGATGAAGGGAAAGGGAAATTGGTCCACCAGACAAGATCACGTGCTTACGAAGAAGAAGAAGAAGAAGAAAGACAGGAGAGGGGAGAGGGAAACAGAAGGAGGAAGAGGAGAGACAGAAAGAGGAAGAAGAAGACGAGGAGGAAGACAGAAGAGGGTAGAGGGAGACAGAAGGAGAGACAGACACAGTGTCAAGAAAGCAAACATAACAAACCAGAATCCAATAAATCAGTTTTCCAGCACAAACGGACGAATACACCCAAAAACACATACATACGTACACCCACACATACGTCTGTATCTCACCACCAATGTACACACGTCCTGCCCCTCCCTGTTCCCTCCTCTGCCCTGCCCTGCCCTCCCTTCATCCTGTTGGATCCTCTCCAACTCCAAGCAACCGCCCTGCCTTCAAACGCCGCGACATCTAATCCACAAGGAGAATTTTGACATTTTGATGAAAGGGAATCCCCGGCCATTACTTCGGCCACCCCCAGGCAGTTCTGCTTAATTTACCACACTCCCTCCGCCGCCTCTCTTTCCATTTCAAAAGGATGCAACGGAATTACATTTTCTTTAGACTTCGGCAGCAGTTTCCTCAGCACACTGACATAGACAAACAGACAGACAGACATACACACATATTCAGACATACACATAAACACGTATCTACACAATTTGGGATAGCCATGAGCTTTGCAAAGGTTCTGAAAATGATCTATATAAATAGCCATACATACACAACCATGTTAAGGTACGGCTGTATTTCTTCGGAAGTGTACATATTCTCTGTGCATGCACTCTGCAGAGTCAGACATCTGCTAAATAACATATTCCGATGTCTGACAGAACAAATAAGAGATTGTAAGATGTCATAACATTAGAAATTCTATACAGCCAACAATACGTTTGTTTTTGTTTGACGTGTAGGTAGGTAGCCGCATGGTTTGAGCGCTATCCCTGTGATGCGAAGTGCGCAGGTTCAATCTTTCTTCCTCTGGCCACCCACAATCATCATCATCATCAGTTCCTGACGCCAGCCACTTTGGGGCGATGGGTACGAATAAATGATCTCCACTGCCCTCGATCATGCGTCAAGTCCACTGCTCCCCTTAGTGTCAGTCCAAGTGATGTTAAGTCCTCATTTATATTATCTATCCAGAGTAGTCTTGGTGTGGCTATTGTGCTTGACTATCAGCTGAGAGCTCGTGAGTTCAAATCCCTGCCAGAGCAGAAATTTGGTTTGAGATTCCTGTTCCCCCCTAGCCACCTCAGCTACAATGAGTACACTGTCGGTGGGAAGATCAGACGGTAAGGGAGAGGACTTGCCAACCTTTCAGATAAGCTTTAGGGACTGCTGAGGAAAAGAAATCATGGAACAAATTTCTGTTCAGGCGGGAATTTGAACCCATGAGCTATCCGTTGGCAGTCCAGCACACTGGCCACAAGATTATAGCGAATTTAACTTAATATGTCATTTTGGCTCACACTTCAGGCTATACCAATTTATGTAGAATCCAAAAAGAATCAGAATATCAGAAGAAAACAAGAAAAAGAGCAACAAACGATGCTAATTAGTAATCACTAATTAGCGAGAGGAATTGATCCAGACAATCAGAGATGCACCAGGTAGAGCTGATTACACATTGCACAGGGATAACAGGGATAGAGAGATAGAGAGATAGAGGGATAGACAGAGACAGACAGACAGACAGACACACATACATACAGACAGGCAGACAGACACATAGACAGACAGACACAGTGGATTTCAACGAGACAGACAGAGCCACAGGCACACAGACACAAACACAAACAGATACACACAAATGTACATAGACACAACAACTAAACTGAATCAGACACACAGAGTGTCACAGACAAGGGAAGATGAAAGAACACAGAGAGGAGCATGACCACAAACCGGATGTAGGCCCACCTGGCTCAAAACGACCTCACAAACCAACTCCTCCTCCCCTCCCCCACAACAACTATGAATAAGAATCTATATAATAAAATTTCTCATGGACTTCTGACTAATCCACTTAGTCAGTCCACCCACCGCTGACATTCAATAATTCCACGCATACAGTGAGTAACAGTAAATGTAAACCTACATGTGTTTTTTCTATATATAGCGACCCTCTTGTGACTCTACTCTGCTCATTTTTCAATGAATTGATTCGGGGGTAAAGAAACAAAGGCAGACCAAAACTACACTGTATAGATAATATAAATGAGGACATAACATCACTTAGACTAACACCTAAGAGGAGCAAGGGATTTGACAAATGACCGAGGACAAACGAGAGATCATTTATTCGTACCCATCGCCGCCAAATGGCAGGCGCCAGGAACTGATGATGATGATCGGGTGAGATTCATGATCACCACCGCCGCTGCCCGTTTGAAAGGGTTCCACCCCCTTCAAATCCCCTTGTGTACGTACAAGCAACTCTTGCTATATTGCAGACCCATGAAAGATCTCTCCATAAAGTTTGAAAGGGTATGACCACCCGCTGCAAATCCCCCGCGTGTACGGACTGCCAACCCACGCAATATTGGAGAACCATGAAATATCTTTTTATAACTTACGAAGCATTCGGTACAGAAAAACAAGTCATATACCAATAAAACCGGAAATAACTTACACATATTTGACACTGCATTTGAACAGTGCAAGAGAACTGAACAGAATATCGACTGCTATTATGATGGGGTCTACTGAAGAGGCGCTGTATTACATTATTATGAGAATTCTAATAACTAATATGCCTGTGCATATCTGCCATTAGTGTATAGTGTAGAACTACGAACCGCTCAAATGCCTTACGTAACTAACCGGTATATAGTCCATGTAAAAGCTTCACTCTCATGATCTCATCATCATCATGATGAACATTATCTTCAAATCATCATCATCATCATCATCGTCGTCGTCATCATCATCATCGTCATCAAACCCACTGTTGTCATCATCATCATCATCATCATCATCATCATCATACCCACTGTTGTCATCTTCATCATCGCCACAATCACTGTCACCACTGTAGTTATCACCATCATGGTTATCATCATTGCCATCATCATGGTAGTCATCAACATCACGGTAGTTGTTGGCATCATCATCATCATGGTTGCCTTCAGTCATCATCATTTCTGGAGGCTCTATGCCAAGCCAGTTTCTGATAAACTGGAGTTGCTGCAATGGCTCGGATTTGAACCTGATGTATTGGGAAGCATAAGCCCAGGTCTTACCCACTAAGCCAACACGCACTCCAGAGATACAAATAGCGCAAATTGATTATTAAAGCAGTCACGAGAATGTATTTACGACCAATAATGTGACAGTGATGTGACAGCCAGGGCCGTCCATAATTGTGATATACCCTCACCATGGTGACGGGTTATTCTTGTGATGGGCAAAGTAAGAGCCATCCGTGGCTGCCGAGACAGGGGAAATCAGTGACCATCTTCTTGTCCATCTGGGTCAGCATCTTGAACCAATTTATCCACAGCAACACCTGTTTATGCTGCAGCAACTGATTTAATGCTGCAGCATCAGCAACAGCTGCAGTTACTCGAGCATCAATAGCTGTGGCTTCAATCCTAATGGTATCGAAATAATGGTACTGCTTCAGTACCAGTGGCACCAGTAGCAGTTGTATAAAGTACGAGTGACAATAGCAGCAGCATAAAAATAGTAATGACATCAATTATTATAACAGTGGCCTCAGAACCAATGGCATCAAGTGCTTTGGCATCAGTAGCAGTAGCATAAATAATAGTGGCATCAGTAGCAGTGGCTTCAGTACCATAACCAAAACCCTCCCTCTTCTCCTGTATCAATAAACTCTCTGCTTACCACACAACCCTTTCTCACCCACCTCAGAAATGCTCTTCTCACCCACTATATCTCCTCCCTACCCCACCAAGGTCCATTTCTGACCCACTGCTAAAATCCTCTTCTCACCAATCACCCCTTTTCACCCACTACCCCATCTCACCCACCACCCCTTCTCACCCGCCACCCCTCTTACCCACCACCTCCTCTTACCCACCACCCCTTCCACCCACCACATCTTCTCACCCACCACCTATTCTCACCCACCACCTCTCCTCACCCCTCACCCACCACCTCCCCCACCCACCATCGATGCATACCTCCGTCCTGTTCAGCAATTTCCTGGACAAATTGGTTGTTTATGAATTTTGGATGAAGCGTCAAAGTGGGACACATAAAATCCTCACGACGGACTGAGACGACGGACCCCACTTCCTCCTCACATCCTCATCCTCCTCAGCCGACCGTCACCTCATTCCTCGCGTCTCTCATCCGGATCTCTGTGGACTTCATCCGCTTCGCGTCCATCAGACTGCATCAACACTCCGCAATCATCATACAGTCCACCACTCAGCACTTCTTCATCATCATCACCAGACCACACTGATTTCATTGACCCACATATCCCTGCACCATTGGCCGACATCCCTGCACCACTGCACTTAGCCAGGAACACTACATCATGTGAAATGCAACGGAATACATCACATGTGTCAACGACAAATGACACAGCAACAACACATCAAATGCATTAGCACTAAACACATGGGAACACAGCACCTAATAAAACACTGAACCACATTGTTATAAAAATCTTGATATTTCTAAATCAAACACTTGGGCCCGCCGAGAGGGGGGCACAGGGGGCAAAAACCCAGGGGCCCGGCGACTTTTAGGGGCCCGGGCTGGGCCCAGCAATCAACTTATGAAAAATATTATAATCAGTTATACAAAGTTTATGATTTATGCCTTTTAGAATATAATATTACGGACACTTAACTACAATAGTTGCACATACAAATATAATTTTGAAGGGTTGTACCCGCACTATTATTATTTCAGTTTGTTTTAAAACAAATTATCTCATAAAGTCTTAAGATAGTTAGGGGCCCGTGACTGCTCTACCTAGGGGCCCGGAATTTCTATCGGCAGCCCTGCTCATTTATTCGTACCCATCGCAGCCAAATGGCTGGCATCAGGAACTGACGGTGATGATGATGATACTTATAAAAGATAAGCAAAGGGCACCAGCTTATTCAGGAGTGCTTCTTGGTGTCACAGGCTTGTACACAGGTACCAAGTGGAGGTCCGAGTCTGGTTGCCAAACACACGACATGTGTCAGCAACAATGAAAATGTCACCCATAACCATTTAATACAAAGTCCCCACATGTGCCAGCCACGCGACTATATCTCAGACCACCTCGGGTTTTGTTTGCATCATCAGCGTCGCATTGCGAAGTTTCTGCAATTCACATTTACACAACAGAAGAGCCAGGGACAAAACAGGACATTAAACGAATCCGAAACGGAGGACCATACAAAGACAACGTTGTTCACTTAAGAGCCGGAAATCAGTTACTTCCGTCTCAGAGGGGTAAAGACACCCCCAAACGGCCTTTCCGACACACCCCAGCTCCGTGTCTCCATCCCTGAAGGGCCTGAAGCTATGCAGACCCATTCCGTTTACTAAACACAACAGCTACTATCCCCCATACCAATAAAACAACAGGGTCTATTTAAGGAAAAGCCACCGTGGCAGGCCCCGCTTCCCCACTCAAACCCACCCACCATTCTCGATTAATAAAGCGCTATAGATAGAAACCGAATCTAAGACAAATATTATGGACAGATGCCGGCAATTCGTAGATCTGTTCAGTGTAGGGTCGACTCTTCTGTAAACTCAGCTCAGCCTAGATAAACATATATGAGCACAATCAGCTCAGACTAAGGTAAATTCTGGGTCCCTGCGGGAAAGACGCTGTCTCCCTTTTCCTAAGGGGGTTCCATCATCAGGGAAAGGACAAATTCCAAAGTCCACGACATGGGACTGAGCAAGGGCTCCTACATAATAAGCCTGTGCACTGCAGGGATCGTTGTTTACTTCCCACTTCAACGCCCACATTAAGACCCGCTGCATGGTGACCTCACGGGCACACCACTGTGCACAAGGTCATCACACATAATCTATCTCACCCCGCCACCTCTTAGGTTCATGTACTCATCTTAAGTAGTTATTATGTTATCCAGACACTTCGTAGGAAGAAGAAAAGCAGTGTCTTTACCTACCCCAAAGATAGTCACAGGTATGGATCAAGTGTTAGCGACTTCGTTTTTCCCAGCCTCGGTGTATGACGGTGGGTGGCCCGTATTCCCACTTATGTGTACGGTCAGTGAACTCATTCACTATGGCCGAGTTGGCTAGGGGACGCAAGCGGCACCAAAATCTCCAAATAAATTTCTGCCCTGGTGGGGGATTTGAACCCACGACCTCCCGGTTGACAGTACAGCACATTAACAGATAGACCCCCTCAAAGGCACTGCTCTTCATGATCACTACACTGTTGAGCAATCGATTAGGCCACAGGGTTAGACCATACCCTAAAGCACACCATCCCCTCAAAAAACAATAAAAAGAATCAATAACTCTGATGATAGAATATAATGCAGCCGACTCTTGCTGTCTGACTCTATGTCTGATGAATGATTGAGCAATGTAAACAGAACGCAAGATAGTTCAACAAGACCAACTCTGTACAACTATGAATCGTGTTTACCCAGCATTTAAATTTCGGACCTACGGTTGTCCACAAACCACACAGCATGAATATTTTTCTTTCAAGGTGAACCTCGGAAATGTTGTATTCGGAAATGTTGTATTGCAGTGCTTTCCAAACTTTTCAGTGTCACAGACCGCTGGGATTTTTCACCGCAGGAGGATCAGTGTCAATTTATTAATTATTTCTCTGTTTCGTTTTCAATCACTTAAGTTCTTCAAAAATTGATTTAAATGCATGTTTAGCCAATTATGTGACTCTATTGCCCTTTAAATGCTATCCTAATAAGTCTTTCTGCTATGACATTTAAAAATATAATAGTCATTTCTTGATTCCGAGACAATTTGACCAGTTTCTTGACTCACTTTGGGACCGGCAACTGAGGACTCGCGGAATGGCACCGGTCCGCGGACCACCACTTTGGGAAGCACTGTTGTATTGTATTGATTGGCTACAGCAATTGCAATGGGTTTGAGTCTCCTCTGAGGACCTTGAGCAAGTCCTTCACTGACAGTTGCTCAGCAAGTGAATTGCAATTGTAAATGAGCATTTATATAGCGCCATTCAGACAGCATACATACATACTTACATACGTATTCATTACAACAATCCGTTGGAAACGTCTGAATGTACTATGTCGCTTTAAGGCTGCATGTTCGTTCTACATTTCAAATAACGTTGTAAATTTGGTATAGGACTTCCAGTAATGGATATAGGACCATATTTTATATTCCTCTGTTTATTCAGCTGACTGCACACTTAAGAGAGCTCTTTTGCTACCTTCTGCTACTGTCCTAATGAAAACCATGATATTGTTGTTCTCGTTTTTGTCTCACCAAGTTTGTTTGGTAAATAAAGATTGATTTAATTGAAAGTCTGCTGTTTTCTGTGCTAAAAACCCATATGAGCTCAAGGATTTCAAAACAAAATGTCACCAATGCAGTACTTGAAACTCGCAACACTTAACCGTGCAAGAATTTGCCTATAAGCATCTATGCACATAATATAACCCCTTTAAAGTACTTCACAAAAGCACTGCATCTTTGTTTCTTTGCATTTATTTAGGTGCATTTGCATGGTAATCGTACCATAAACTCCAAATTCTAAAGCGCTACTCTAAAGCTAAGCCTATTCACGAGTGATGATCCGTGGAGTATCGCCGAGGCATGATCTGAATATTCAATTAATGTCATATTCTTTTTATCGGTCTTCACTTTCCTCTTAGGCGCCTCTCAGAAGTGCCTCATCAAAGACAATCCGTTGAACGTGGTGTACAGAGACGAATAATGTAAAAAATTGGACGTTTATATAGGATGATTCAAGGTGGTCCCCACCAATAAGGTCACTGAAGCTAATTCAGAGATGGGCATGATTAGTTAAATTGCTAATCGATTAGAATTAGAATTAGCTACTGAAATTTTCTTAATTAGAATAAGAATTAGAAGAATCTTGTAGCTAATCGATTAGAATCAGAATTAGCCAAATTTAGACAAACAGCTAATCATGTCACAAGACAAGCAATCTAATCCACTGGCTACTATGACCTCCTTTGTAAAGACGTGTATATATAATTATGTACATAAGCATCTATGTATCTACGTTTCTATATCTTCATCTATGTATACATCTATCCCTATATCTAAACATTTACATCAGCACCAAGTAGTACCTCTCAGAAGCACTGCACTCATTAGCCTAAGTGTTGTTCAAGTTAATTAAGAGCAAAAAGGCTATCTTCGAACAGGGCTAAGATAATTGGAAAAATCGCCACTGGCCAACACTTGCCTGTGCGCAAACACACCCACACACACATACACACACAAACACACACACACACACACCCACCCACACACACACCCACCCACACCTACACCCACCCACCCACCCACACCCACACACACACACACACACACACACACACACACTGTCTGGATTTGCCAGAGAGAACTGTTTAAAACATCTGTATACAGTAAAGCCACGTCGGCCTTCCTTACTTCCTTCCACAGGAGACAAGATAAGAAGCCAAGCACTTGAAGGAAACAAACAACTGTCAATGAAAAGGTGAAGTGCAATTTCCACGTCATCTTCACCTCAGACTTAACGCTTTAACGACGAGAGTGTACTGAAAGTGAATGGGAAACCAAAGCAGCTCGTCATGTTAAGTGTTAAGCATAGACTACAATAAAAACAATTACAAGACGATATCAGTAATAACTGTTCAATAAATGCATTAAAGAATCAGCAGGGTCAAGGCCATATGGCTGCTATAGAAAAACATGAACATTAACATTTAAATTAACAATGATACCAACAGAACTCTCTCTAATCTAATAAAAAAAAGCACATTCACATAATTAACTACCCAACTGAATACATATGGTGACCAAAGATACACTTTTTACACTATGATAAAGGTGCTATAAAAATCAGTAGATTACATTACATCAGTGGTTCCCAAGCTCTTTTCATGGAGGGCAAAGTGTTACTTTTTAAATATCATGGCAGGCCACAGAGATCTGAAAAATATTTTTCTTGCTTCTTACTTACGCCTAAATTTCTGATGACCTTTTTTTTGCTTTTCCAACTTTTTCCAGTGGAAAATTGTTAAAATCGTCAAAAGCGCTCTCATTTTGTCATTTTGCGCCCCTCATTTTGTAACTGAAATCGAAAATCAAGAAAACAAGGTAATTAAATTTTTTTTCCAACATTTGTGAGTGACTGTCGCGGGCCACATTCAAAGGGTTGGCGGGCCACTTTTGGCCCGCGGGCCACGGTTTGGGAACCACTGCATTACATTACCAGAACAAGCAGCCTAACAACCTGTGACATGAGCTTCTCAGCTCCTCTTTTTGCTTCTTTTCCACAAATGCCTGAAGACCATGTTGTTCAATCATCGTTTCATTATGTTAGGAGCACGCTCAGATGAGTCTCTTGAAGTGGCGCTATATAAATTTGCAATTACCATTACCATTACCATGACATAAATAGGAACAATTACACACATAAACAAATACATCAGGGATCTGGACCTCTAAACGCAAAACAAAACACAGAAGCTAACCCAGCAGACCTATCTTCCTTTATAGTCGTATAACACACACATTTACCACTGACATAGGTCCGTATATTTAGAAACACACCTATATAAAACAACATACACTGGGATCATGTGGTGGATAACTGCTCAGAGAACATCTGGTTTACATAAGGCACGGCCTTATGGCATCAACGTCACGTCTAACAGTGCAATCGATAGCCAGGCTTTTTAACTCTATACACAATCATTGGCTTCTGTCTTCTATAAACTGGAACAACCAATACCTCCAATTGCAGTCTTTGTCCGCATAATTAGGCATTCATATGGCATAATTAGGCATTTCAATGGAATAATTAGGCATTCATACGGCATAAATAGGCAGTTATATCATAATATATGGCACAATTAAGCATTCAGTTGGCATAAGCAGGCATTTACATTGCACAATTAGGCATTCATATCTATCATATGGCATAATTAGGCATTTATAAGGCACAATTAGGCATTCATATGGCATAATTAGGCATTCATGTGGCATAATTAGGCATTCATATGGCATAATTAGGCATTCATATGCCATAATTAGGCATTCATATGGCATAATTAGGCATTCATATGGCGTAATTAGGCATTCATATGGCGTAATGAAGCACCTATAATGGCATAATTACTAATTAGGCATTTATATGACACCTTTCTTAAAACTCCAACAACCAGAAACTAAACAATGGCTCCGAAATGCAAAACAATTAAAAAAGAATGGAATTTGTTGTCAACAGGAAAATATCTTAACAAATTACTAGTGTCAGCCATGCACAGATACACAAGTCAACTTTCCATCATGCTGAGATATGTATTCTAAGTATGTGTAGCTGGCTGGTTAGAGCGCTCACCTTTTAACACGGAGAGCACGGGTTCAAGTCTCCCCAAGACAGTTACTGTGTAGGGACATTGAGCAAGGCCTACAGTACACCCACAATTGCTCAGCACCATCAATTACTGCCTGGCTATTAGATAGTGGCACTCCATAAATGCGCAAAAATAATAAGTATATAAAATTCCAGCCATGCACACTGTAATATTTCTGCTGTGCATTCATCATCGGGTCATTAAAAGGCTCCATATAAATCGCCAGATACAGTTCAGCCCCGAAACTACTCTTGAAAAAGCAATAACTCTGGCTGATGATTTTGGGTTTCCTCAGGGCATACAAGAGTTATGACATTCAACCTAAAAACCTCATACCGCTTGCCCCTCTGTACTATGAACTCATCCAAGCAACACTGGCTTCCAGCGCTCTGTCTGTCTGCTATGGTCCACCATCAATCTTTTCTGGCTGACCTCTCTGAACGACCATACCAGCTGACCGCAATCGAAATAGTGGACCGCAAGTCATAATGTCTTGAACTGTCTAAAAACGTTTGTAGTTCTCATACGAATCGGACCGATTTACACATGATACACAAAGGCAGACCAAGACTACGCTGGATAGATAATATAAATGAGGACATAACATTAACTGGACTAACACCAAAGAAAGCAATGGGCTTGACAAATGACTGAGGACAATGGAGATCATTTATTCGTACCCATCGCCGCCAAATGCTGGTGTCACGAACTGATGATGATAATGATGATGAATTACTCTGTAACCTTTGCCACTACCTTTATTCGGGGGTGCCAGTCCCAAGCATGGAGAAAGGAAGGAGGAGGGCGATGCTAATCATCTTTGTTATGACATCATCGTTACGCAGCAACTAACTAACGATTACTCCGTACACTACTTAAGTTTCAAATATTTCTTACTTTACATATTAGTAACAAAAGTTTACAATATAAAGTTCAAGAAGTAGACTAATTTTCCAGTCATCCTCTGCTTGCAAGAGTCTAATGATTAGCGCTTTTGATTGTAAACCAATGGTTCTGAAATTCACATCCCACAATTCTTGGCCTTGGTTGAAAATTATCTAAAGAATTCTACTCTGCAGGCACCCTCTGGCCAACTCAGCTGTAAAATGAATATGTTAAACCATTCACTATCAGTGGGACGACCAGACGGCAAGCAAGACGACTGGTAACACGCCCTCGTAAGCCGAGGCTAGGAAATTTAAGGCGTTAACAGTTTCATACCTCAAGGCTTCTTTCTTACTAATTATTACAATTGGTAGGTTCAATAAATAACAATATTACTGAAATAACAAGATAATGGTATGAACTATTTGCATAGAGTGTATTTTATTAAATTTACTGGCCTGTAATTTCTGCCAAGTGCCCAGGGTATACCTCTAGGCAATAAACCACCAACTGCCACTTCTCACCCAAATGCATCCATATAGGTCAAATAAACTTATAAAATATAGTCCATTGTATGTCAAACTCGTATACTATATATATATATAAGCGACCATGTTGTTCATTACTGTGTATATATATTATATATATATATATATATATATATATATAAAATACATATGTAGTATATATATTATGTATATATAGATATATATATATATATATGGATTATATGGTTCATATTCCCAGGGTCGTGGCAGATTTAGCCACTACAGTTTGAACAATCTCTCTGCGGTCCTTGGCGAGCACTTCCGTTACCCACCATGAAAAATGAGGAAGGAGGAAGCAGTGGAGTAGGAGGAGGAGGCGAAGAAGGGGAGGAGGAGGAGACAGAAGGGAGGGGAAGGAGAAGTGAGAGGAAGAGGAGAACGCAGTAGTACAATGTGAAGGCGGAAAAGGAATAGAAGAAAGATTCATCATCATCAGTTCTTGACGCCAACCATTTGGCGGCGATGGGTACGAATAAATAAAAGAAGTAGAACACTCAATTCAGTTTTGCTCTTAAGTGATTCACTGTATAATAATAATAATAATAATAATAATAATAATAATAATAATAATAATAATAATAATAATAATAATAATAATGACGATTTGTATATAGTGCCGTAGCACAGTATGTTACTATAAAGGTGCTATAAAAGTTTCCCAATTAATTACATTACATTAGCGATGACATTGCTGATACGCTGTGCCTCATTTCCAGGTAATGTTGGTGCATTATTGAATTGAGGCTGTCCTTCCTTGAAGCCAAGCAATATTTGAATTTGTTTGGCAAGAGCTGTTCCTTGCAGCAAGGGAATTTGGGTTCAATTTTAAACAGAGTTAGGTTGGAGACCAGCTGCCCGCCCCAGGGTGAGATATGATACCACAGCACATCAGTCAGTCACAAGGGTTTTGACATTAGTTGACATTTCGACGACATTGTTCACTGCACGCCCCTTCAAGCCCACTAATGGACATTCGGGTGAGGGCTTTTGACTCGGCTAAAAACCCTCGGTCTCTCTCTCTCCTCTCTCTCTGACACAGCATAATAATTAAATTTCTCAATGCGCCTTTCAGTCCGTAACACCACAAAATGCATAGCCGGCTAGGAGTTAATGCGAATGAAACCGCTTTAAAAAATCCATCCATCACAGGACGAGCTAGACAGCCAACTTAGACACTTCAGCACTCTGTTTCTGTCTGTCTCTGTCTGTCTGTTCTCTGTCTGTCTGTCTGTCTCTGTCTCTGTCTGTCTGTCTCTCTCTCTGTGTCTCTGTATGTCTCTGTCTGTCTGTCTGTGTCTGTCTGAACGTCTGTATGCATGTCTCTGTCAGTCAGATCTGTTCTGTCTGTCTGTTTCTCTGCATCTCTCTGTCTGTGTCTGTCTGTGTCTGTCTCTGTCTGTCTCTGCATCTCTCTGTCGTTGTCTCTCTGTATGTCTCTGTCTGTCTGTCTCTGTCTGCCTCTGCCTCTGATCTCCTGGGGAGTTAGGAAATGGATTCCTCCAAATGCCACATCACAAGTCGTCCTCTAACACATCTGATCAGACGAGCGCCATTTAAAAACATCAAACATCTGAGAAATTACCACCTCCTAAGTACCAGCTCTCAAGTACGTCTACCACTTCCGAAAAAGAGTCTCAAGTGGGCCTAACAAGATTCCAGTAGCATTAAGTTCCATATTAGCCCGCACGACCTGCAACTGCGGTGGGGCCGGGCCTGAACCTCAAAAAGAGGGGTCACTCAGATCCTAGTAAAGCACAAATAGGACCCAGCTGAGTAACCTGTAGGGGGATGTCGAAATCTGAAGTTACTCCATCCACACTGAGGCACTTTCTTAAACAGATGTTTAATCTTTAAAGGTCTGCATCAAAGTAATCTATGTCATCGACACGACATCATCATCATCATCATTCTGATCATGTTCACGATCATCATGATCATTGTCATGATCATAATTATGATCATCAGCAGCATGATCATCATCACGATCATTGCCATGATGAACCCGATGTGGCCTGTTTATGAGCAGGATCACGATCATAATCCTGATCATAATCCTGATCATAATCCAGATCATGGTCATCATTATCAACAGCACGATCATCATCATGATCATCATGCCAACCCTTTTGTAGCAAACTGTTCAAATAAACTGCCTCCACTCCTTTCGATCATTTTTCAAATCGAGCGCTTTCAATGGTATTCAAAACTCCGACAGCATAATGGACGAGCAGACCACATACAAACAAACAGACATGAAGACATAAATCAAAACGAGAGAAAATAATCACAGAACTAATGTTATTCCGATAACATAGAGCAATCAGTTCCAGTACATCGAATAATCAAAGAGGAAAGAAATTCCCCGGTCGTGACAAGGGACGGGTCCAAGCGACGACCCCGAAACCGTGTTTTGCCGAAGGAGGAGAAAGTGGATTTGCCCGACCAATCTCACCGGTGGAAAAGAAGAGTCGGCCTCGATTGAGGAAAATCCGTCTCTGTCCCCTGGAAATAATTTCTCTCCGTTATTCCTTTCATTCTCTCCGACCGTCTGAAGGCACCGCCTGGAATAAGAGCCGACGGCGGGGAAAGACCCTGGGGAGGAGGAGAGCTAGGTGGAAGAGGATGGGAAGGAGCTGCAGGAGAGTGGTTAAGACGAGGAAGATGACAAATGGGAGGATGCGAAAGGAGTGGGAGGAAGAGGAGGAGAAAGAGGAGGATGACAGAGGATGGAAAGGAGGAGGAGGAGGAGGATAAGAACAAAATATAATGAGACATACTTAAGGGAGAAACTGAAGCAGAATAAGCTTTAGTACAAGGGAGGCAGAGAAAAGTGAAACTGTGCGGAAGAACAGTAGCAAGAGGAAGAAGAGGAGGAAGAGGGAGACGAGGAGGAGCAGGAGGAGGAGGAGGAGGAGGAGGAGGAGGAGGAACGGATGGACAAGGAAGATGAGGAGAAGGAAAGAACAGAAAGAAAGACAGGAGGAGGAGGAAGAAATGAGAGATGTGGAATAGAAGAATGATAAGAGGGAGCAGGAGGAGGAAGAAATGAGACATGAGGAATAGAATGATAAGAGAAAGACTGAGGAAACGAGGGATTATGAATAAGAGAATGATAAGAGCAAGGAGTCCTACAACAATAGGCCTTCGTTGATCCGTGATAAAGAGCAATATCAGATCACATGTCTCCTCTTAATATTTCTGCTCGACCAAACTAAGAACAGGCTTTGATCTCCCCATCGCTGTCCTCCTTGTAATTATATCGAGCCGGGGTTGCCAGGTCTCCAATTTGCGGTCTTTCATGAGAGTCCGGCCGCTCTGCCTCTCAATGTCCACTATACCCTCTTAGTTATCAATCCTTCAGGCGCTCGCTGACCTGCAATCATTGGACCAGTTTCCACGTGAACATGGAGCGGTGGTCTCTCTCAGTCTGTGGTCAGCCGTAAATCTTTCCTTCTCTGCGTCTCTCATCTTCCGTTGGGAAAGTAATGACAGAGCCGCGACCAGGAAACAAAGACGTCTTGTTCTTGAAGAGAAGAAGAAGAAAGCAGTCCCTTAATCCGGTGATTCTAAGTCCTTCTGATTATTCCACCGGTGTTTGTTTCCCACTGGACTACATATCCCTGGACGCCTATTAGCTGACTCATAAAAGCACATCCTAAGCTAGTTTTCCGCAAACGCTAGATTTCACTAAAAATAAGAGATAAACAATGTGGGACAGGGTTCAGGATGGCAAAAGTGGTAATCAGTCCTCACAAATCCATATCATGCTCAAAAATTCTAAACTCCGTCACTGTCCGTACTCTGGTAGTGCCAGTCTCAAGTGTGGACTGAGGAGGGCGACTCTAATCATCTCTGTAATGAGTTATGACTATAATAATATGCTATAATAATATCTGATATTTCGGATCACTTACCCATTATAACCTGGATTGAGAATATTTCTAAAACCCTGAATAAATTAGGTAACCCTCAATTGGTAAGGACCGTAAATGATGCTACCACCTCTAACTTTAGACTATTACTAGACAAACTAGACTGGTCACCAGTTTTATCACTTTGCAGCAAAAATGAATCTGACTTAGCATATGCTTTATTTGTAAAATTAATACAGCTTAATTATGACCAAGCTTTTCCCCTAAGGCCCAGAGCCACTAATAAAAGAAAAGCAGCTCAGAATCCTTGGATGACTCAAGGACTATTAAATTCTACAAAAAAGAAAGAAAAACTATACGTTAAATTTGTAAAAAATCCTACTCTAGCAAATAAAGCCATATTTACCGCTTACCGTAATAAGTATAAAGTAATACGTACTAAACTGGAACAAGACTATTATAGTAATGAATTTGCCAAATATAACCATGACATTAAAAAACTTGGCAACTAATTAAATCCATCGTTAATACTGAAAATAAGGATACGATTATAAAAGAAATATTAATTAATGGCAATAAAATAGACGACTCTGAACTTTTAGCGGATATATTTAATACCCATTTTACGAACTTACCTAAATCTCTAGCACAAAATATACCTCTATCAAAAAATCATATCAAGATTATATGCCGGCCTCTTCACTGAATTCCTTTGCTATGCTACCGACTTCTTCCTATGAGCTAATTGCTATCAACAAAACCCTTAAAGATACTCACAGTACTGGACCTGATGACCTCAATCCGCATGTATTATCACCACTTATGGATATACTAGCAACTCCACTAAGCGAAATAATAAATTGCTCGATTAGAACTGGAGAGGTTCCATCTGATATTAAATTAGCTAAAGTAATACCGATTTATAAACAAGGAAATAAAAATGAGGTTTCTAACTTCAGACCTATCTCTATATTACCTTTTTTTTCCAAGTTGTTTGAGAGGGTTATGTATGACAGGCTGTACTCTTTTATTAGCCAATCTGAAATCCTTTACCCCTTCCAACATGGCTTTCAGCCAGGGCATTCGACATATATGTCACTAATTGATATTCAGGATAAAATCTCTCAAGCCATGGATAACAATGAATATTCCATTGGAATTTTTCTCGACCTAGCCAAAGCATTCGATACGGTTGACCATAAAATCTTGTTATATAAACTTGAAACTTATGGAATCAGAGGAGTTGCACTTGCATGGTTTTCAAGCTACCTAAATAACCGACGCCAGCAAGTTTCTTGTAATGGCAAACTATCAAGTTTTCAAAACATAGTCTTTGGGGTTCCTCAAGGCTCAATACTTGGGCCTCTACTCTTTTTAATATACATCAATGATCTTCCCAATTCTGCATCTCTTCTTCATTACATTCTCTTTGCAGATGACTCCAATGCCTTCTACTCACATGCCTCATATGACCAATTAATTAAAATAGCAAATAATGACCTAGAACTAGCTAATGACTGGTTTAAAGCCAACAAACTCTCCCTTAACCTATCTAAAACAAATTACATCATCTTCAGGTCTAACAATAAACCTGTTCCAACTCCTGACAATGCTCTGACAATTGAAAATAAGTTAATTCCTCAAGTCTCTTCATCCAAATTCCTAGGGGTTTACATTGACCAACACTTAAAGTGGGACATACATATTGCCGAAATTGCTAAAAAATCTCTAAAAACACTGGAATAATTCGCAGGATATCCTATCTGCTTCCAACACACATACTCAAAAATCTATATTTTACACTTATACATCCTTATTTAAACTATTGTAATTTTGTCTGGACATCTACATATGACACTCACTTACTAAAACTAAACATACTACAGAACTTGGCACCCTTGATCCCTAGGCACCCTTGATCCCTCAGTCATTTTGCCTTAATTAGGCCTACTTATGAAATATTTTCTTTTCATTTTAACCATGCAAAAGGACAGGAAGAAGGTCAAGGGCATAAACGTAACAGAATGATTCACTACCTTTCTTCAATACATCAGTAATTAAAGCAAAATGACTGAGGGATCAAGGGTGCCCAGGGATCAAGGGTGCCAAGTCTCCCCTACTACAGAAAAAAGCTATAAGAATTATTACCAAATCTCCTATCAACACCCACACTGACCCACTGTACTTGCAACTTAACCTCCTGAAAATATCTCAGATTAAATTTCTTCAAACTAGTATATTTATGTACCAGTATGATAATAACCTCCTCCCACAAGCTTTCTCGGCCTACTTCAAACCAAACTTACTTGACAGGGCCATTCGAAATAAAAGAGTCTACATAAGCATCTTTGCCAGAACAAATACCCGACAGTTTTCTATCAAATACCAGGGTCCCCTCATATGGAATAGCATACCAGAATGTGTTCGTGCGGCCATGAGTCTAGCCTCATTTAAAATCCAAATCCGTGCACACACAATAAAAAATTGTTAAATAAGAAATGTTAAATAGCATTGCATTTGTTCAGTTCTTTTTTTGGTCTTTTTTGGTTTTATTGTCTTTTGTTTTACCCTAAGGCGGAGGGAAGCTACCTCAACGCTGTTATTTCTGGGCTCCCAAGCTACTGCCACTGTGTTAAGTATTTGTCACTACTAAGACTCATTGATATTATTTTGTAAATAGGCCCCCACTCAGCGGGATTATTCCCTTCGGGTAAGCCTATTGCTCCCTTATGTATGCTGTGATAATTGCATATTAAATGATTATGCTTTATGTTTAATTACTGTTAAATATTATTTGTTTTGTGTCTTTGTGTTATTGGGACCAATAAACAAATTGAATTGAATTGAATTGAATTGAATGACACAATGTCGTTAAACAGTAACTAACCAATTTCACCCAATAACTCTGCAACTGCTCCTACTGTGGTAGTGCCAGTCCCAAGCTTGGACAGAGGAGGGCGACTCTAATCATCCTTGTAATGATACAATGTCGGTAAACAGCAAAATCACCAAGTTCAAACAATAGCTCAGCCACTGCCCGTACTCTCGTACGGGCAGTCGTGCCACTCCCAAGCCTGGACATACGATGAGGGCGACATTTAATCATCTTTGTAATGACACAGTGTCATTAAACAGCAACTACCAGTAATTTTACATCTCACCAGGCAAGGCATGTGACCTGGGTTTGAACCCTTTACGAAAAGGTTAAGGGCAAACCCACTATCCACTTTGCCACGCACGCGTTTCCCACTGTAACACTCTCGATGAAAGGCAACAATTATTTTCACATATAATTAAACGACTTCAGACCATCATTAGCTCATTAGCTCCCTCTACATAAAGAGCCTCTCCACTTCGATACAGTTACAGTTTCTCACGCAGTCAATGCTACAACTGTTTGTTAACGTATGCGCAAAACTTTACATAATTATACAGCAATTAGACAGGTCAAAAAAGGCCTCGATACAAATTAACTAGAACTCTAAGGACAGCAATTCAGAACTGCCCAGAATGCCAATCATGCGGAGGAGATGGTGTGTACTTACAGAGATCAACGCCCTCAACTCGAACAGTTGTTAGGAGAGTCGACAAGAGGAGGAGGAGGAGGAGGAGGAAGAGGCGAAGGGGAAGAGGGGTTGACGCCGACCTCAATGGATAAGCTCCTGACGCTGCAGTAGACTTCATCTTGTTTTCTGGATCTCCAGGAGCTTTCGGTAATGAAAATGGTCGCAGCTACACTGAATACGATTGCAGATATCCATTTCCTCTTAAATGATTCCGATCATTTCCAGGTCTCCTGTAAAGATACAAGTACTTTAAGGTTAGGGGTACGATAAGGTAAGGTGTATATGTATGCCACTGTATGTATGTATGTATTTATGTATGTATATACGTATGACATGTATGTAACTATGTAAGCATGCATGAATGTATTGAGCGATGATTTGAATGTCTCCATAGATGGCGTCGGTCTAGTGGTCATTCTTTCCATGGTCGTTTAGCTACATGCAAAGGCAAGAACGGTGTGTAGCTGTTGGCCAACATGACCGACCTCTTATACTAAACAGACAATTAATTAGTTTATTATAATTATAATAGCATTCTCACTTCATTAATGCTTCTGTGTCTAAACATTACTCTTAAAAGTAACGACCCTTCACTAACCTATTCTAAAGTAACTCGTTATTGTAAATGGCGCAAATAATTTATATAGCGCCCGTCGATTAGGTCCAGCGTCTCTTGTTGATATCCGTTGAAGATAAACAGGCGCGTCTGCGGAAGTGAAAATGGTCCTGCTAAGATACACACTCGAACCGACAAAGGCCACACTTCCAGGCCGCACTCTTCATTACGAATTCTTTAAAGAGCGCGGCTTCCTTTAAGGGCTCCAGAGATAGTCTCACACTATCCAACCACCCCCGTTCAGACCCACCCTCGTAACCCACCACCGCAGTCGTGCAAACATTTAATATCGTTTCGTTCTCTATGTTACAAAGATATTGACTGGACACATTGACTGAAGACGTCAAAAGGGCGAGGCCAGCACCACGTGATGCCCTACAGCCACCGTCATCTTCATCATCTTCCCATCCTCCTTATTCAAACACGAAACCCGCAGCTGGCCGGATGAAGAACAACGGATGTTTTGCGGTTGCCTCTTCCTCCTCTTCGCCTCCCCTTTCCCATTCCACTTCCAGCATCCACTGACCTTGGAAACCGCATTTCCCACAGGACGATTGGCCATCGTTCACCGGGTGGAAATTGACGGAATTCGGAATTTATGCCTACGCCCGACTCAGTAGCAGACGGCCATAGAAGGGTAAACCCGCTTTCAACCGGGCATTATTATCACTTTACCACCACTGCCATCTCACAAACTACCATCTTCCAGTAATTTAATCAGCCGTGTAGGATTGTAGGTGGTCCTAATCTGCCAGAGTAATCCCATACCAGTTCAAAAACCCCTTTAAATATAGACTCAAAAGGGCAGCCTGTACTTAAGCGATATACTTGAACCGCCTTTAAGGCGACTGCTAAACCCGCCCTGCCTTGAGGCTCCGAAGAGCAGCCACCTGTTAAACTATAGCTGTACTGGGGGAGATGAAGCGATAACGGAGATTAGGGTAGACCCTAATCTGTTGATTAGGGTAGGCCCTAATCTGTTAAATCCGCTTTAACTTTAGACATTAATTAACTGAATGGTGATGCTTGAAAATGTATTAATAGTTTGAGCCTCCAGTTAATTAATGGCATTTGCTTCAATTAGTAAATTAGCGTAAACAATTTTGAACAAGTTAATTAATCAGCCATCTAGCCCACAGCTCATTAAATTAATTGATCATGCTATAACAATTGAAACCTCAATCCCTTTCAGACCTCTCCATTTGACCTGAAGATAAAACCAAACCTGAAGTATGCTTCGCCTTAAATTAACACTGGTAATTAACTAGACTTTTTTTTACCTAATTACACTATTGGAAAGGTTAACAGTGAATGCCTGAAATGCTAGGTGTTCCATCTGAACTAGTTCAGGCCAAATGAGACAACCTATTGTTCAGGTACCCTACCTGAATTTCAGGAAACTCCCCTATCTGTTTTACCTAAAAAATGTCACCTGAATGTTCAGGTAGGCTAAATGTCACCTGAATTACTCCGGTAAATATGACCAGAACATTTTTCACTGTTACCAAATATCATCAAATAGGCTTGTGAATTCGCAAATGAACTATAAATTGGACAAGGAACCAAAAGTAGATCTGAATTAGTCATATTACAAACTTTACAAATTTTTATCTCAATGAATAATTTTTGCTAAGTGCTATAGGTGCTCAAAACACTCCAGATTTAATTTCGATTCAGGCCAAACCTTTACAACTCGCAATCCAATACTTCAAATGACTTGGAGTGTTTAACCTTTACATCAGCTATAAAATCACTTAATAATTTATTCTTCAAGTTGAAGGCGGATCTCAACAAGTCGCCAATTCGGCGAAGCCTTCACCTAATTTGAATTGGGGTGGGGTTTGTCATTAAGTTGGCCTCTCAAATGGGCTTCTGAATATTAAAAAGGTCATCAGAAACACTGACAGCGTGAGAATGTCATAAAGAAGAAAACCAGTTCCGTTAAGCTAACCTGAGATCGAGGCTGCCATGGGTACTTCACATGAAGGGTTAGCTAATTAATTTTCTTAGCCTCGGCATACGAGGGCGGGTGGTCTCTCCCTCGCCACACTCATCTTCCCACCCACAGCGTACCATATGTTTTTTAATCATTAACGGAGTAGTTGTTTGTTTTAAGAAGTGGCCAGAATTAGGACACTTTGCCCTACTCATTATAACCGAGTTGGCTAGGGCGTGGACCCCGGGTATAGGGGCGTATACCAGGCGTCCGTGGCTAGGGAAGCAAAAATCTGAAACAGATTTCTGACCTGACGGGGATTTGAACCCTCGACCTCTCGGTTGACAGTCCAGCACGCTATCTTACAGCTGAAAACTTGAAGAAACAGGCCTTACTGTTTCGAGGACTCGAACACGTTGAACAGAATTTCTCACCATACAACATAAACTAAAAAAAATTTACAGCACAACTATAAAGTCATGTGACGGGTGCATTAAGTGGAGCTTAATAAATGCATAATAAATAAAAATCTGAAGCACACAAGAAGATGCGTAAATCGGAAAAAAACAACACAGCATAGCTTCCAGGAGCATATAAAAATAGCAAAAACTCAGACCCTCACCACGTATACATTAACTAAAAATCAACCTTCATTTGCAAGCAGATCCAAAGTCAGAGGGAAACAAGTGTATTACTGCAAGCTTCTTTTTTGCACAAGAGAAAAACTTAATAGAACACATCAATCTAGTACACTCATCCTCTGGGTAACAACAGAGTGGGCCAAAAAATTCAGACAGAAAACCTTCGAATATTCATAAAAAAAACCGATCTCCCTGTAGAAGCACATCAGGTGACACCAGACTGTATTGTAACAAATGAGCACAGAGGTTCAACACAAGTCTAACATAATAGAGCTACAAAAATGAAGACAATGCATTGGAATAAACCATCGGATTGGACAGTATTGTAACAAACGAGTACCGGGGTGTAATGTAAGTCTCAAGAAATAGAGCTAAAAAACTACGACATAGCATTAGAAAAAACAATCTGGTGTAGACAGTATTGTAACAAATGAGTACACGGTGTAAAGTAAGTCTCACATAATAGAGCTACAAAAACGACGACCTGCTTTGGAATAAACCATCAACATTTAAAAAGGGTTGACATTTGAACACAAAAGCGTTGGCCTTTATACCCTTTATGTAGCCATCAAAGTCACGATGCCACAACGTGTTTACATAATTTATCAGGAAATGGCCCACACACGACGTGGTGAATGCATACCCAGACGAATACGTAGACATACAGTAACACAGGTGCAGACGAAGACATACACACATACAATCAAACACACACATGTCACACATACAATCAAACACACATACAATCAGACACATAATCAGACATATAAACACACACACACACACACACACACACACACACACACACACACATATATATACACAAATATATACACATATATACACAAATTTATACACATACTATCTTGCACACCCACATTTCCACATACTATCTTGCAGGAATTCAACACCAGAGAGGACCATGCAAATGGAAGTACGGCTGGGCCAGGAGGTGTTAATGGTCTGGGTCAAAACTGGCAGATTGCCTGGTCTGTCTAGCTTGCTTAGTGGCAGATGAAACCAAGATTCTCCAAACTGAAGTTGGTCAGAGAGTAAGTTAATGTAAACGGATAAAATATTCTGCTCTCAACATATATGTAGGCCTATCTAGATACAAACACACATATATACATTATACAGTCGATAGAGTACATAGCCTATATAGGTGTTTGTGTGTTGTATGTGTGTGTGTGTGTGTATGTTTGTGTGTATGTTTGTGTGTTGTATTTGTGTGTGTGTATGTTTGTGTGTGTGTGTGTTTGTGTGTGTGTGTGTGTGTGTGCGTGTGTGTGTGTGTGCGCGTGTGTGTGTGTGCGTATGTGTGTGTGCGTGTGCGTATGTATAAAATGCAACTCAGTTAGCTATATTTTTTAAGGAAAATCAACGAATAATTATAATCATGTTTGCGAAGTAAAAGTTGCATCATAGTCAAATCAGAAATAAGAATTAAAGCGGGCAACATCTGTAGATAAGAGTGCAACCGAACATAGGGCCTGCAATAATTCGAACGAGTTACCATTTCTTGCAACCTGCATCCTTTCTTGTAGTTATTCACTATGAAAGTTATTCAGCAAATAAGATCTCAACGCTACTTTAACTGCACTCTGCATATAATATTTACGTTCATACGTATTCCAGAAAACCTTCAAAGGCGAACTCCTTGTTGCGGAAAATTCCCACAGCCGTCAAATTATGGATGATAAATCAGGTTTTTGAAACGAGACGGATGCCTGGAGAAATCAAAGGAATAGATTTCCCCGATGGACTCCGTTCTGATTTTCTCCATGTCCCGCAGCTTCCTGTCTCTTTCCCTTCACTTCCCCACCCCCGGGCTTCAAAACCCCCTCCCCATATACGCCGAAGGTCATTACCAGCCTAATATTGTTGCCAGGCAACCGTGCAGTCGGAGAGGGTTACACCCATTTCGAGTTGGGTGTGGGCAGCACAGAATAAGGGTTCTTGATGTATGGGCAACAAGTGGTGGGGTGAAATGGGAGGTCGGGCACTGCCAGTTGCCCATAATGGCAGATGATGAATTCCGTGGCTGGCACCTAGATGGTAAATTAATGGCGCGGTACATGTCAGCTACGGGCAGTCTGAAGATGGCTCCTCTGGAAATGCAATCTCCAAGGCTACAAACAGCCTGTCTGTCTGTCTATGTGTCTGTCTGCATGTCTGGCTGCGTGTCTGTCTGTGTGTGTCTGTCTGTGTGTGTGTGTCTCAGTGTCTGTGTGTGTGTCTGTTTGTGTATCTGTCTATGTATCTGTGTGTCTGTCTGTGTGTCTGTCTGTGTGTCTGTGTGTTTCTGTCTGTGTATGTGTTTGCGTCTGTATGTCTGTGTGTCTCTCTGACTGCCTGTCTGTGTGTCTGTCTGTCTAATGGACGGGTGGCCATTCTTGTGATCAGCTGTTGTTCTATGATGTATTAAATCAGGTCCTTTGAAACAGATATCCAGCATCTGTAGGAAAACTGATTAAAACTGAGGAGTGAAAGTGTCTGCCAAGTGAGGAGGAAATGGAAAGGAATGGAAAGAGAGAGAAAGACAGACTACACCTAAAACAGAGACAGACAGATAGATGGACAGAGACAGTCGTGGTTATGATGATTATGGTGAAGCTGTTGATGATGATGATGATGATGATCATAAAATGATGACAAAGACAATTATGATGACCAACATGATGATGATTACAACGATGAGAACGATGATGACATTGATGCTATATGGTGGCTGTGATAATGGCAATCATGACAATTATGTTGGTGGTGGTGATGCTGATGATAATGATGATGATGATGATGATGATGATGATGATGATGATGATGATGATGACAATGATGATAACATGATGATGACAAAGACAATTACAATGGCCAGTATGATTACGATAATAACAAGGATGACTGCTACAACAATGATGGTGATGATGATGATGACTCGAATAATCCTATCTCTTGCATTTCTACTCAATCCTTAAAAACGTGTTATCATGAAAACTTCTGACAAACAACACCAGAAATTCAACCAGAGACAATGAAGAAAACCGTCTTCAGGCAGAACAGCTTGGAGAACGACCAAAAATAAGGCCATCGAAAAGCCAATGGAAAGGCCAAAAAGGCCACTGGAAAGGCCAATGGAAAGGTCAAAAAGGCCACTGGAAAGGCCAATGGAAAGGTCAAAAAGGCCACTGGAAAGGCCACTGGAAAGCCAATGGAAAGGCCAAAAAGGCCAGCAGAAAGGCCAAAAAAGGTCAATGGAAGACCAATAAAGCTCTGTGTTGCTGCAGTCAATATCCCACAATCACGCATGTATCTGGACCTTTCTTCTGTTATTTTGAAGGACCTTATGGACTGATCTTTTGGATATTGCCCTGATTATAATTATGCTTGGTTTTGGTGTGCCATCGGGTGATCCTTTGTGCATTAGACACCGGCACAATAGAAGTTACTAATTACAATTACTTTAATATCCTTAATTCTTTCTTGAACACTGACTTTCTTTCTTAATCATCACCACAAGGATCACTCATAATTTATCATTTATAATTACCATCATTTATAATTACCAAAGCTTTTGATAAATAGGCCACTAAAACGGCCTTGGTCTTCTCTGATATAAGGACTAACCCAAAATGGAAATATCTCTGCTATAAATGGCAGAAAAACAAACCATAGACGTCGTCTATCTTCACAGTACAATAGCCTCAAGGCCTTGTCATGTACGCAGGTACCTAAACATAGTTCGTTCTGAGTAGCTCACAAAAGCGATGCAGTACATCACAAAGCAGAACGATCTGTTAATTTACCTCCGTAGAATAGTAAACCGCATTCCAACAGTTAACGGTCGCTTCCCCCAACAACAACAGACAGGTCTTCACTGCAGCCGCATAATGCAGCATAATGCTCCGACATACATACATACATACACAAACGCTGAAGGCGCCACCTAGGAGTCAAACCACGACCTGTCAATCATGCCCCGCAGACGTTATGCCAACGTGAACCTTAACGGCCAACTGCTATCGGTTAGAATGCCAAGCAGGTGCTCGAGGCGAAGTTAGCCAACCAATGGCCTGCTTTCAACAACCACCACCAGCCCAGCAACATAACAGTTCCCCATTGTCTGAACTAAACTGTATTCTGCCACATACGCTGCTAACGTAAATCATGGAACACTCTGTGCTATGATTTGTTGTTAGTATGATTCAATTAACCATCCTGCTGTTGAAATATTAATCTCGTTTGATCTAATCTAATCTCTCACAACATAGCGCTTCTGAGTAGCTTCTTGAAGGGGCGCTATATAAATGCTCTGAATGAATGAATGAATGAATGAATGAATGAACATAGTCAATAGATGGTCTTCTGTGGCAGTAGTAGTTCTGCTTAACAATGCTGTAATAACAATGATGATTAGCGTCGCCCTCCTCCTTCATTCAGGCCTGGCACTGGCACCACCCGAAAAGAGCAGTGGCAAAGCTTGCTGTTGAAATAGTAATCCTCTTTTAATCTAATCTAATCTAATTTCTCACAACATAATCAATAAATAATCTTGCAGTTGAAACATCAGTTTTTAAATTTTATATCATGTATGTTATTCCTGAACTCTTACTAAGCTATTAGCCTATTACTTCATAGTATACTATCTGGTGCTTTTTTCTATGTACACCTACAGTGTTATGTCTGTTTTAACGCAATAAACGAATATAGATAATACAGTGCATATTAATATAATCAAATCCAACATCATTCGAGTTAGAAGCAGGTTTTAAGTTGATTTCCCAAGTAAATACACCTGTAGGTTGGGAGGTCTATCTCAAGTAAAAACAATTGAGGTCTATCTATTAAATACATGTATATAAATACATAGTAATTAATCAAATCTAATTACTTCTATACCATCATCATCTTAAACCACAAGGCATCATTTCAAAGCATGGTCACTTCAAATGAAACTGTGGTCAAAAAATGTAACCCTTTAAAGATCTGTAGTCATCATCCAATATGATTATATGTGAAACCAAATCCATCTCCCCATGTGTCAATATGTCAATAGAAACCACAGATAAATAATGTTTACCAGCGCTCGGGGAAGGCTATCAGTATACTGTTTTGATTAAGAATCCCAGGCACCATCAATATCATAACCGTCACCATCACCATTCCCATCACCAACATCATCGTCATCGTCATCATCATGGTCTAGATACGCTTCTAAAATGTAAATGTAAACGTTTTAAAATACATATCGACCATTTTGGCCTGGATCCTGTTCCTTTTTTTATCGAATTGATCGCTACCGTTTGTAGTGGCTTCTGTTTAACCGACACTGCGATAACAAAGATCATTAGCATCATTAATTAACGTCGCTAAGTAGCGAAGCATCCAGGTTCCAGGCTGGCACTGCCTGGCAAGAGTGGCAAGGGTGTGCATGCAGTGGCGGAATTACTGCTGCCCCGTTTGAATGGGACCCACTCCATATAAGTTCTCTGTGTATACGGACCGTGCTATAGCCGGAGATTTTAATCTCTAAAATAAGCCATCACCGGGATCCGCACGCATCTCGCATGGGACGTGTGCTTCAGCCAAAGTAGCTAACTGGGCCAGTGGCTTGGGCTGACCAGCAAAACCAAAAGAAGTCATCTGTAGGTACAGAAGAGTCACACACGTGCATAGTGTGAAACAAATGAATACTGTTAGATCCTGTAACTGAAGAGGTACACGCCCAATCAGTGATTACTGAGCAGAGGAGAGACAAGCTTCTTTTGATACTCCCAGATTAACAATACTGAGAACCGAACAGAACAGCTTTCACAGATTATTTTGAAAGGGGTTTTTGTGAAATCATTTAAGCATAAAACTATCTATCATAAACTCATGCAATATTTATCCACAATATGATACTAAGTCCAACTACTATGTAATTATTTATTTATTTATTTAAACGAAGCATTTACTATGCATGCAGTCACCAATTTCATAACGTTATTACAAGTGTATGTATGTATGTATGTATGTGTGTACAGAATCAGCTGATACTGTGTAGCCTATGTATGAATACATACACAGTATCATCTGATACTGTGTATGTATATCAGCTGATACTGTGTATGTGTGAATGCATGTATAGTACCAGCTGATACTGATTCTTATGTATGTATATATGATATTACAGATACACATATTCATTACATAGTTCAAAACCCCTTTATGAAAATCTACTATATAGGAGCCCATGCACAGTGATAGTAATTTTCGGGATGGGAGAGTAACTATGGGCATATGATAGCTATACCTCCCTCATCTCCATAACTGCACTCAGTGAACCAATCTCCTACTTTAAATTACGAAAAATCGTCTTTTGATCCAATATAATCGATCAAAACAATGAAAACAAATTCACCGCCCCAACTCAAAATCGCAAAAAATACACTTCACAACATCGGTCAACGACAAAATCCTTAAGTCTTTCCACAGTAAATCGACCAGATAATCAAGCAATACCGACGACTCCTCACTTACCTGAACATCGAATTATAAAGCGGTCAAAACCAACACACATAAAAGTCCCGGAGTATAGCGGCAATTCTCTTACAATGCGTCACTTCATCGAGTAACCCGCGTTGCAGGAAGCGACCGACCTACGCGGCCAAAACCAACGGAATGGCGGTGGCAAAGCAGCCGCCGCCAGGCTGAATGCGTCGCTGGAAGACCATAATAGGTGGCACGCACAGCTAGGCTTGCTATGGTTCAATGGCTATACAAACACACACACTTCACGCTGAATACGAGCTAATTGAGTAAGAGAGCTCTGAATAGATAGAAAGAGACCCTTAACATAACATAACATCACATCACTAACATCATATTATAACATCATATTACATAGCATCATATTACAGAACATCATATTACAGAACATCATGGTGGTGGTTTTTCTATTTAACGACTAGCTGTGTGGTAACATTTAAAGCCCAGCGTCGCCCTCCTCCTTTATCTAGGCTTGGGACTGGCACTGTCAGAAAACAAACAGTGGTGGAGTTTACAGCACATCATATTACATAACATCATATTATATAACATCATATTACATAACATCATATTATATAACATCATATTACATAACATAATATTACATAACATCAGATAACATTGCATAAAATAATGTTACTAAACTTAACATAGCATTACATTGTTTTGCTAACTGATGTAATATTTTCTATCGTAATGATCCTTAACAGTACAATATGCTAGCGCAGAGAGCGCCTCTGAGTAGGTCTCTTGAACAGGCACTATATAAATTCTCAGAATGAATGAATTACATATCATAGCTATTATAGACCTGTCACTCAGTATACCCTATTATAAGACTGTGATGCTCTCATCTTATCATGGACCTGTCATCATGTATCATTCAGTCATCCTATTATAACCTTGTCACTCACTCATTGGATTCAAGTGCTTGTGAATAAGCTGGTGCCCTGCGCTTGGCTTTCGAGTGGCCCTTTATAAGTTTGCAGTCTACGATTGTATAGGCTTCACAGTCTGAAAAACAGCCTACAATCACACAAGTCATAATTTCTGTGTAACCTGCCAGACCTCCAAGGATAAGACAACCAAATGTTATTCTGAAATAACAGCTTATTCTAATCTAATCTAATCTAATCACTTCTATAGGGAACGCCACTCATTCATCATTCACCGAAATGTGTCCGATTGTTTAAGGAGTGTATATAGTAGCAATCTACTATACACTTAGTTATACTGTCTTAGTTATAATATATATACTTAAACTATAGACCTCCTAACTAGAAAGGGATTCATTACAAGGATGCATTGCACTTATTTACATGTGTTATAACTTTACTATTTATTATAATTACTATACATTATTATTACTTCTATATGTACTATTTTATATCTATTTCGGTGTCCCATTGTGCGTTTGCTAATGGAGCAATAAAGGCTATACATACTTACTTACTTGAGACCCTCTTCTCTTAGACGTATTAATGGTCGATTAGGCTTTGGAAATACCATTGCATAATATGACGGGAGGAAGGCTTAGCGGTTTTTAAAAGCCCAGTGGGGTAGCTGACTGCAGCTGGTGAGCCGAGCATTTCTCCCGTGGCGAGAACGTATAGCTACCCCCAAAGGTCCTTGCCCGGTGAAGCAGCTAATTGCACACATAGCTGCTTCACATTATGTTATGCTTCGGTAAAGCTGAAAACACTTCGCAACTGAATATAACAGACTTGTGCTTTCAATGTAAATTGCGAATATAGGCCTACAATATCTACATAAATTTTCTGCCAAAATGTTTGGGTTAAAAACGTTGAATAATAAATTTACAATTCAACAAGTTTCTTACAAACATCACAGTTTTAAAGACTATATGTGAAATTGAATTGAAAAAAAAACTGAATTGAAAACAAATTGAAATATTCGCTTTTTGCTGGAATAAAACTAAGTTTTCTGAAGTATATAGAAAAGAAAGTCAAGAGCCTGCAGTTTCGATGTGTATGTAGGCAGTCTATCAAACTGCAAACAATATATACACTCGAAAAATCTTTTTAGTCAGTCAGTCAGTCGGTCAGTCAGTCAGTCAGTCAGTAAGTCAGTCAGTCAGTCAATCTATCGGTCAGTCAGTCGGTCGGTCGGTCGGTCGGTCGGTCGGTCAGTCAGTCAGTCAGTCATTCAGCAAGTCAGTCAGCCAGTCAGTCAGTGAGTCAGTCAGACGGTCAGTCAGTCAGTCAGTCAGTCAGTCAGTCAGTATGTATGTTTGTCTGTCTATCCCCGTCCGTCCATCCGTCTTTTTCTCGACAATCTATTTTCTTGCACAGAAACACACAACATTAGACATATACATATAACGACGTATATATATATGTATGTAAATATGCATACACGTATATTCACATGACGTACATACATAAGTACGTACGTGTTTACGTGTATCTGGTAATTTATATAACGCCTTTCTATGATGAACCTCTCAAAGACCTTGCACGCAATCCGTCTGACCAGACCATGCACTGACAAAACATAGTAGAAGTCTTTCATTGTAGAAAGACAATCATCAGCAGAATATGATAGAGTCCTGCTGATGACTAGAGTCCTGATGACTCAGCCACAGATAGTCACGACAGTCGTCGGCAGAAACAAAGCCCTGTCTGTTGTTGGTGAGAAAAACAAACCCAATGCAGTCGAGACGAACCATCGCTAATTTGTTGCGTGACAGGTGTTACATGGATCAAGTAATGAGTTTTGCGACTCAACAGGTGAACAGACATCTGCATCATCATCGTCAGCATCGTCATCATCGTAATCATCATCACCATCATCATCGTCATCGTCATCATCAACATCATTACCATCATCATCGCCATCATCATCGCCATCGTCATCAGCAGCAGCAGGCTGCCAGCAGCAGCAGACCCGGATGTCTAATTCAGGGTGTGTCCCACCACACCACACACACACACACACACACACACACACACACACACACACACACACACACACACACACACACACACACACACACACACACATACACACACACACACACACACACATACATACACACCTACGTGCACACTCCTTCCAGCAGACAGGATTCAGCAATACGGAATTGGATGGCCTCCAATGCGATCTATGTCGATTTCACATGATGGGTCCGAGTCTCCGAAACTCGAACCCGGTTCTCAGAGGTGAAAAATACCAAAGCTTCTGCCGCCGAGTGGCTTAATGTTCCAGCCCAGCATATTTCACCCGCCCAGCGTGTACACAGTTCGCACTTCCAGCACACCGTCAGTGGTAAAGGAAGACAAACGGAGGGAGGCGGTTGTTCTGTCTCCGTCTGACCTGACAGGTGTAGAATGGTTGCGTAAGCTATGGATTTTCATGCTCAGAGACAATAGGTCTTCCTCCAATTGCACACACATCCAGCCGCACACTGGCGTCTGATGTCTGCGTGACTCAACAGATGGCCGTGACTTCTGAGTAATAGTTGTGGAAGCAAAGCGCCTCATTTACATACATACATACATACATACACACATACACATGCGAATACTTATATACATAGTTAGTTACATACATGCAAGCACATCCACACATACATACACACTAAGGAGAGCAATGAATTGACAAATGACCGAGGACAA
This sequence comes from Aporrectodea caliginosa, assembly GCA_020284085.1. Classification (NCBI taxonomy): domain Eukaryota; kingdom Metazoa; phylum Annelida; class Clitellata; order Crassiclitellata; family Lumbricidae; genus Aporrectodea; species Aporrectodea caliginosa. The sequence continues at coordinate 427,078 of JACEVL010000938.1, forward strand.
TGGAGATAATTTCTTTGTACCCATCGCCGCCAAACGGCTGGCACCAAGAACTCATGATGATGATGATGATGATGATGATGATGATGATGATAGTAAAGATCACAGAGAAAGGAGGAAAGGAGGAACATACAATGGTAGGTGATACTTTCTTACTCTCTTCCTATAATACCCACAATCCATTGTGTGCTTCTGCTGTGGGACATGGTAGCCCATTGGTTGAGTGCTCTCTTGTAACGCGGAGAGTAAGGGTTTGAGCCTCCCTGAGATGGTCACTGGGCTCTTGAGCAAGTCCTTCACTCACTACTGCTCAACACAATCGACTGATGCTTGGTCATTAGATAGTGGCACTTAATAATAATAACAATCGTAGGCAGTTGCAACAGAAGATATATCAGCTGTCCCATCTTCAAATAATAATAATAATAATAATATTTATTCTTTAATGAAGCGCCTGACAAACGCACTGTGCTGTACAGTGTACATGTACAAAATTGTACATTTTATGACGAGTAAACAATTCACAAGAACACAAATTACAGAAGACATAAATCAACAAAGTTGCAGCCATGCAAGGTGCAACCTCAATGTACTTTTGCTGCCACCTAGGGAATGAAGGCATAAGCTAAACCCAGAGGGGCCTTACGGGAATCGAACCGGGTCCGTGAAGACAAGAGTGTTATCCATTATACTAACCCACTTCCAAAACAGGGTGCCTAGTTTTGTGTCCAATACTCTTTAGGAGAAGTCCATATCCCCATGTATGCATAAGCCTTCCTAAAGCTAATCTATAGAAAATTCCATTTGCCTCGAATCAATTCATACAAAATTCATACAAAACTAAAATGCACTGAATGGGAAATTCATTGAATTACAATGATCCAGCCTACAGGTAAATAAAGGAGACCTTGACGCTTGAACTCTTGACAACGCTAATAATAATAGGCACCATAAAGGTACAGACAGGATGCATGACAATGATGATAATCACGATAATGATCACAATGACAAGGATTTCAATAACAATGGCACTGATGACCAGGCATGCCTTTAATTTAATAACAGGACCACAAAAGCATACATAGCTTAAATGACATAAATGTATAAACACAAGCGCACAATGTTTCACATGTACTTCACTCGCTATTGATGAAGCTTTGAAAGGTACCAAAAGAGCGCTATATAAATGTCCGGAAATACACACACATTCACACACACGCAAACACATGCAGACACACACAAACACACATAATTATGCAAACACAAACAAGCACACACACACTTACATACATACTCACACACACACACACACAAACACATGCAAACACACATAATTATGCAAACACAAACAAGCACACACACACTTACATACACACTCACACACACACACAACACACATGCAAACACACATAATTATGCAAACACAAACAACACACACACACTTACATACACACACACACACACACACACAAACACATGCAACACACACACACACCACACACACTTACATTACACACAACACACACACACACTCACACACACACACACACTTACATACACACACACACATAATTATGCAAACACACAAACACACACACAAACACACATAATTACAGGCAAACACACATAACACAAACACAAACAAGCACACACACACTTACATACACACTCACACACACAAACACATGCAAACACACACCAGCACATACACTTACACGCACAAACACATACACAAAAATCCAACAAACACTTACACTTACACAAACCCACCCACGCCCACACACACTTATCAGCTGCTATGCTCCTTGTTTTTGGAATGGCATATATACCACAAAATGCCAGACTTTACCATTGAATGGCTCTGATCATTTAAATCACTTAGTCTGGCCTTTGCATCGCTCTCTCCGTCCTATTCCCCAGTGAATGAATGTACGTCTATGCCTCAGACTCACATATACTGACACTGCATTCGAAATAAGTGTGCTTCATATAAATAAAAGAATACGTATAATATCGTATATATATATATATATATATTCATATATATAAGACGAATCTTGCTAGATTACAAAGAAAAGAAAATGGGGTTACATGGAGTTGTACAATACAATACAACTGTATTTGGACAGCCTTTGAGGAGCCTCTCTTGAAGTGGCACCATATAAATTTGCCTTATCTGGTTGAAAATAAAGTATCACTGCATGGTTTATTATGTTAAGAACGTAGTTAACAAGGTTTGAAAAAGAAAGGCTATACTTTAGGACTATTCCAAGCAGTTGACACTATAGCTGCTCAATATCGGGTAGAGCCGGGGTAGACAACAGTTTAAATGGGGCTGTCGCCTGTCTGAAAATTATCTCCATGGTTTTTGAGACGTTTATGTCGAGTTTATTTCGGGTGCTTCACAGCTAAATATTGTAAAATCTTGCATTACCCACCTTCCAAAGTTCAGAAGTGCACACACGACCATATAACAGAACATTTAATGGTGCTGAGCAATTGTGAGTGAAGGACTTGCTCAAGGTCCTACCACAGTGACCGCCTGAGCAAAGGCTCTAAACGGTACTCTCAGCGTTAGGAGCCAAGCGCTAATAATAATCTTCTTTTGTTATTTCAAACTGACACACCACAGTATGATTACAATTCATAGTGTGAACGGACAAGTTATTACAGGAGTTGAATTTAACTGTTTGGCAGCCAGGCAAGGCGCCCATCACGTCCTACTGCTAATGTTAACAACGACATCTGGCGAATGAAAAGACTGAGTCAACCTTTGGGAGGCTAGCGGGAAGCAATCCCCGTCCATGCTGATCTTCTGCTCTTCGTGCCAGAGTGTTACCATTACCCTTAAAACCCTCTAACCCAGTGCTTCCCAAAGTGGTGGTCCGCGGACCGGTGCCGGTAGCCGGTCCACGAGCTTTCAGTTGCCGGTCCGCAAAGTCAGTCAACAAACTGGTCAAATTGTCTCGGAATAAAGAAATGGCTATTGTATTTTTAAAAGTCATAACAAAGAACACGGGTTAGGCTAGCATTTAAAGGGCAATAGAGTCACAGAATTGAATAAACATGCATTTAAATCAACTTTAATAAATATTTGATGAATTGAATTTATTTTAGTCTGATCAAAAAGAGAAATAATTAATAAAGTTGGCACCGGTCCTCCGGCCTGCAGTGGGAAAATGTCTGCCGGTCCGTGACACCGAAAGTTAATTTCTGCCGGTCCGTGACACTAAAATGTTTGGGAAGCACTGCTCTAACCAATAGGTTACCAAGCTACGGTATACGGTATACGTTGGACAGTATTTCTTTCCTTATCTAATCATTGATACTCAGCTCCTTTAGAGTCCACAATTTAATTCACCCGTTGATAGCCAAACAGAAATTCTTATAGGCCTACGTCTTATTTATGTCTTCTGTCATTTGTGTTCTTGTGAATTGTTTCAACTGCATAATTGTACACTGTAACCGGTTGCGGTTTGTCAACCGGATTGTCTGAATAAACGAAAATATTATTATTATTACGTCTTTCACTACTGACCGGAAGTAAACCGATGACCTGTGGACTGGCAACGATAGATATCATCCTCCCTTTGGTCTTCTCATTCCCTCCCTGACCCTTCCCCAGTCACGCGACCATTTCTCCACCCACCAGGGATCCTTAAGGGTGGAGGAAAAGATAAGATCAGAAGAACGGGGCAAACAGGGAAAGGAGAGTAACTTTTATAGTCTGGAAACTATAATAATTGGATGAACGGTCAACTCTTCATCAACTGTCAACATCTCGCATACACCATCAACGCCCCTAATCAGTTCATCACTAACTAGGGACCAGCAGCAGCAGCAGCCTTCAGTTCCAGCAGCATCCCTTATCACCATGGAACTTAGGCACCAAAGTAGGCGTATTGGTATATGCAAATGCTGCAATGCATACATATATATATATGCATATATATACACACATACACACACACACACACACACACATATATATATATATATATAAGTAACTTATAATAAGTAGACACTATGTATATTTAATTATGTTGAAGAAGGCATATTATAATTATGATAGTATATACAATTATACATCATACATGTACATGTATACGTTAAATAGTTTAATGCATGCTTACAGTTTACAGTAATATGTAACAAAATGCCTTATAATATTCAAGGTATACGATAATATACGTATATATATATACACGTGTATATATATATATGCATATGTATATATATATATGCATATGTATATATTCGAGAACCCAAAAGGTTCCAAGACTCATGGCCCCAAACCCCTAAGCGGGGCCGGGGCGCCGTTAACAATCATCTTCGGACTCAATGCATCAATTGCTACGTTTTGCAGACGTCCCTGGAAAATTGCATTGGACGCCAACAGGTGAACGCCTTTCGAAAGCTTATCATCTTCTTAACCCTTTCAACGTGGCCAGGTCGTTAGGGTTAATGAGCCGAGCGATAAACCTAATGAGAAACCCTTGAAGTGGCGTTCCGTGTCCCGTTTATCAGCATCTCAAGATAATCTTTCCGTAATATCCCGCCGGAAAGACTCCCTCCCGCTCCGGCAGAACCGGATCTCGAGGCATCCCATTCAGAAAGTCTTATCGCCACCCGCCAGAGAGGCGGTTGCGCGGGAATCTAATTACGAACAGTAGACTGGTTCCCCGACACACGTCTGGAGAGGTAATCAACTGCCAGGGTGCCATCGTCTGCCGTCTGCTTTGGCGGTCGACGTTTGTTCCTTGACTGCTTCATAAGCGGTTTGCCACCCGCAGCTGCGGATCAGAGCGTTTGGGTGCTTGGCGCACTATCAGCTTACTTGTCTTGAGTGGGGTTAAACCGGTTTAAGGGCGCTTTCTGAAATGATTTTCTGGCTGTGGAAGACTAAGGAATGAGGAAAGGTGGGAGGGAAGACTGGCGAAATGATCTGGAGAAGATTCATTACGAGAATTTGTATAGCGCCTCTTCAAGGGGACTGCTCACTGCTTACAGGTGCCCCAATTGCCCCCCCAAACCTCAGCGCGGTCAGATAAAACCTTCTTGCACGATGGTAAAATCTGGCGCAGAATTTCAGCATTTTTTTTTTTTTGCTTTCCCGTCTTTATTCAGACAATCCGGAAGCCTCACATTTTGCGCAACCGCCCTTACAGTGTAAGATTATGTAACTATTGTGCCAATTCACTTTCACACAAAAATTGTCAGAAGACATAAATCTCAACTACTGTCCTGCGCAGACAGCCTGCAATACGCCCCCGCCAACGGCAGCCTACAAAGCATGTCTACCCCAAACCTCAGCGCGGTCAGATAAAACCTTCCTGCACGATAGTAAAACTGGCGCAGAAGCAGCGTGTAATATCACCAAAGAAAGCAAAGGTATGGTCAGCTAATGTATTGCAGGTAGCCTGAGGTAGGGCAACGAAATGGAAGGATATAATTATGATATGATAATGTACGGCAGTCAAACAGTGTATGGTAGACCTAATGTACGGTAAAAAATAATAATAATTTTCGTTTATTATTTGAAACTGAGTAACTGATACATGCAGTATGACTACAATTCATAGTACGAACGGATGATCGCACGTTATTACAGGGGTCGAATTTAACTGTTTGGCAGTCATACAAAGCGCCTACTGCTAATTTTACCAACGCCATCTAGCGAATGACAGGCTGAGTGGAACTTTGGGAGGGTATAGCTGGAAGCGATCCAGCGTCTGTGCTGATCTTCTGCTCTTCGTGCCAGAGTGTTAACCATTACCCTAAACCCCTCCCAAGTACTGTAACGTAAGCGAAAAAAAGGTCGTGCATGGGTAGCCAAGGTAATGCACGTAATGTAATGTAATGTAACGCAAGGTAATCTCAGGTAAGATAACCTTAGGTGAGGCAAGGTAACACCGTAACAGAATGTACGATCATACAGGAAACGTAAGGAAAGGTAAGAAGTTATCAGTATCTTGTGGAATAAATTAACAATTTATTAAAACTTGAGCTCAGTTAAGTCTTCAAGAACACTCGACAGAACACGGTAAGCCCAAGAACAAAAATAAATGCACTGAAACCCAATAACACCAAAAAAAGAACATACAGAAACGTATGCCAAAGAACAAAGAAGAATACACAGAAACTGATTGCCCAAAAACACGAAAGAACACTCATCAATGTATGCCCAAGAACACAGAAGAACACAGAAGAATCACAGAAACGCATGCACAAGAACATCAAAGAAGAACACACAGAAAAGTTTGCCCAAGGATACAAAAGAACACACATAAAAATTGTATGCACAAGAACACCGAAGAACACACAAAAACATATGCCTAAGAGCACAGAAGAACAACACACAGAAACATGTGATAGAGAACACACCGAAGAACACACAGAAACGTATGCAAAGAACACAGAAGAACATACAGAAACGTATGCCCAAAAGAAGAACAGTAAAATGTACGCACAAGAACACTGAAGATGAAGAACATACTAAAACGTATATATACCCAAGAACACACGAGAAGACGGTCGTAGTTGTGGCGCGTCAGATGCGCATGACGGAAGCCAAGGACTTAAAAGCAGACAGACAGAGTATCGTACACTGTAGGCAGAAGATCAATGGCTGACGGAAGGAAGGACGGCAGGCAGGGAGGGGGTAGGATCAAACGAACCAGACGGTGGCATGATAAGCCAAGCTGGGCCCTTAAATCAGATTAGGTAGAAGCCCCACTGCTGCTGCTCGTGGTGCAGCCCATATAATACAATCACCGGTAGAATAACAAGGCAAATAGATGCATCGGACATAGATCTCGCTTCAAATAGGAGGAGGCAGATAAGAAGAGGAGGAGGAAGCCCCGCCGCCAGCAAAACACACGCCGATCGACCGACAGACCGACCGACCGACTGACACACGACTCCTATTTCTAGGCAACCGATAAACGGTGTCAATGGACCAACAAATCAGGAGGAGGACAGCAGCAAGACCAGATAGTCACTTGGCCACTGATAGCTATATGCTCATTCTTATATTATATGCCATATTAAGCTGTGCTACATGTTAGATGTTCTATAATTATGTCATAAGTGTTGTGTCACATTAAGTGCTATGTTAGCTGTGCTATATGTTATATTAAGTGCTATGTTAGCTGTGCTATATGTTATATTAAATGCTATGTTAGCTGTGCTATATGTTATATTAAGTGCTATGTTAGCTGTGCTATATGTCACATTAAGTGCTATGTTAGCTGTGCTATATGTTATATTAAGTGCTATGTTAGCTGTTAGCTATATGTTATATTAAGTGCTATGTTAGCTGTGCTATATGTTATATGAAACACTATGCTATATGTGCTATGTTAGCTGTGCTATATGTTATATTAAGTGCTATGTTAGCTATATGTTATATTATGCTATATATAGTCACATTAAGTGCTGTGTTAGCTGTGCTATGTAATCATGTTAGCTTCATAATTAATGCTATGTTAGCTGTGCTATATGTCGTTATATCACGTACTGTGTTAGCTGCACTTCATGTTATACTATGTGCTATGTCAGCTGTGCTATATGTTATATGAAACACTGTGCTATCTGTCATATGCTAGCTGTGGTACATGTTATATTATTTGGCATGTTAGTCATGCTATATATATAGTGAAATTCGACTCCTGTAATAACTTGTAATCATCCGTTCATAATATGACTTGTAATCATACTGCGGTGTGTCAGTTTGAATTAATAATAAACATGAATACATGTAGCTACTTGAAGGATGCGGCTAACTTAAGTGACTGCTCTTTTCTTCTGTCGATAGCCATGTCTGCAGCACTTTAGGTACTACACGGCAAAATAATAAGTGTCTTCATACGTATACATACATACATACATACATACACATACATACATATATACCCACTTAAAAATGCCATTATAACTCTGCACAATGACATTTCATAATCCTTTTTGTCTGCATAATTCATCTCTTCCAATCTCTTGAAAAAGTCCTATAGCCCGTTCCACACCTAAAACTCGTAAAATTGGTCTTTAAATGAGATTTAAACCTACAATCAAAGTTTTATATATGAACAGCTTGAATTTAAACTTCAACAAGTCAACTCTAAATTGAAACAACTTCAAAAATTCAAATTAAACTTAACACTTCTACCTAAAAACCAAAACATCTAATTGAAAAGTTAAAATCTGACTCAGAATTTCCCGTAAACCTGGTTGACCAACTTGGCTTTATGCACCGCATATATCCCCCCCCAGCCGACAGCCTGAAGGGTAAAATATATTATAGTTAGGAATCTATACACTTCATAACTGTGTTTATTAAATGTCTGTACACCACAGTGCGATTAGCAATTGGTTAATAAAGAATATACTTACTTTACTTACTTACTTACTTACCTACCTATCTACCTACCTACCTACCTATCTACCTACCTGTATACCTACCTAACTACCTACTTACTTACGGTATCCATCGAAAATGTCGCGAAGAAAATGTCGCGGTAAAAATGTCGCAGACAAAATGTCGCGGATAACAATGTCGTTGATATATAATGTCGCGGATAAAAATGTCGCGGATAAAAATGTCGCCGTTAAAAATGTCGCGGATAAAAATGTCGCGGATAAAAATGTCGCGGATAAAAATGTCGTTGATATTTTCTCCGCGACATTTTCACCATACTGGGAACCGTATGACATGTCACTGTACCTCAATGCATGAATTGTGTAGATCTGCTGAAACAGTGGCGGCGAAGACTTAAACGTTCCATCAGCATACCAATTTTCGCATTGCACCATCCGATCCAGGTTGCGTTGTGTAGCGAAAATAAGAAAGCGATTCTGGCCAGGACCACTGTCATATGACAGGAAGTTGCTGGCTCACATGAGCATAGGCTAAACAAGATGCGAAATTGTGGTACATCAAATGATTTAGATTTCGAGGTCTCAAGAATCGCTGAATTCGATTCAAGGCAAGACAAACAAGACGCGAAATATGTTTGACATCAAAAGATTTCGACTTCGAGGTATCACGCTTCGCTAATTTTGAGGTCAAAGACATTGCTGGCTCAATAGAGCAGATAGTAAACAAGACGCGACGAAATTGTGAACGGCGACATTTTTATCCGCGACATTTTTATCCGCGACACTATGTATCAACGACATTTTTAACCTCGACATTTTTATCCGCGACATTTGTATCCGCGACATTATATATCAACGACATTTATATCCGCGACATTTTGTCCGCGACATTTTTAACGCGACATTTTCTTCGCGACATTTTCGATGGGAACCCTTACTTACTTACCTTCTTATTTAAACAGTAGCAACAACACACAAATCGAAACATCAAAACTGCTCAGAAACTGAAACAAAAATCTGTCAAACTCCATGGAAGCTATCTCATCCAATACACGGACCAAAACAGTCATCTCTCTACCCCGCAAAGTTCGACCGTACGTTACAGCAGAAAATAGCGTACGCGTACGGTACGTAATTTACTAAAAATAATAGCGTACGCGTACGGTACGTTCGTATTCCGTACGTATGAGCAGCCTTTAATATTAGTTGCTTCTCGTGACGTCACATTTTGTCTCCTCATTTTCTCGTCGTTTTTTTCTCGTCGTTATTACGTCACTTTACAGTTCTTATTTGTAGTTCCGTTTCAGCGAAGAGGTAAATTATTATTTTGTTTTTATTTTGTATAATTTGATTATTTTATCTACAGAAATAAAACAGGCTGACGTTATTCCTTGTTAATTCTATAATAAAAAAATATAAAAATTAGCGTACGCTATTTATTAATTTAGCCAAAAAATAGCGTACGCGTACGGTACGCATTTCAGCAGAAAAAATAGCGTACGTTCCGTACGTACGGTCGAACTTTGCTACCCCGTATATTGTCCACCTTCTCAGTCGCTCGTGCCAGCCTCGTGGATCACACCTCACTCTTCAGCAGCAACAGAAACCCAAATGTGCTATCAATATTTATAAGGTAGCGCAGTATACGACGCCGCCAGGCCATAGTCAGAGGACCAGAAGGAAGATGGGTGTGAAAGCCGTCGGTGACAGGTCCCATATAAAATCTTCGGTCCGGATGCGAATTCCGTGGACAATCCGGGCGCCGTGGTCGAGTCGTATTTTGAAAGTCCCAGGGAAGCACACCCACAAACACTGTTGAATTACTCATCACATGAAACTCGGACAGGGCAGGACGACATGCGCACCTTGGGGAGCATTAGTTTCGCCGACTCTCTTCAAAACAACATTACCGCTAATATAGACACCGGTAAATAGATTAATGGAGAAATTTAACATAAGAAAGAAAAACGTCTCGTGAAAGAATACAGAATGCGAAGTGTAGTGATGAGAGAGAAGTCCATTGGGTCATCGTCAAATATGACACTGAACCGTTTGCGGACAGAGGGGTAATTGATCAAAGGGGAAGCACTAGTAAACAACTAAACATCCCTGAGATCCCTCCCAAAGCAGAGAAGGAAAAAGGAAGGAAATGGAAAATAACTACATCCAGGAATAAAAAGCTTCAATTATTAAACGAAGAAAATAAGTCAAACGATATTTTTAGACAACTTTTTAGAAAGCACTGCATTAGCATTTACTAGATAAATCTGATATACCTGGTTAGATGTTAACAGATACATGTATGCTCTATAAGTGCATCCATGGAAGTGAATGTATACGTATGTACAACACATATATACACGTAACTTCGTATAATGCGACTGTGTTCCATGTTTGCTCCAAGGATATTCCGAGCATGCTCTAAGTAGACTCCGAGTATACTCGGTTCACTAAATACTGTATTCATGTGAAAGTGGCTGGGCCCACGGTTGTTTCGCGCACGCTCCGAGTACACTCCGCGCACACACTCCATTCAGGCTTGGAACAAGAGAAGGTAGAACATGTAATCGTGACCACAGTGGCTACTCAGGATACGTTTTTGTTGCCTCTTCTGAATCCAGAAGTGACTCTTCAAGATTCAGAAGAGCTTTTCGATAAATTGGTAACAAGTTTCTAAAACAAATTCCAGCAAATAGGAACTCTCGTTCAAGCATATGTAGGCCTATGTAGGCTTGACAACATTTACAGGTTTCATAAAAAACCCTTTATCGTTGCTTCATTGTTCTAAGATCCAGATTCAAATCCCTTCCAGGATAAACATATATTTCAAGATTTCTATTCGAAACACCTCTCGTACGAAATTCATCTATGAAATGAGTACATTGGCCACACAGTGTTAGTGGGAATGAAGATGAAGAGGTAAGGGAGAGGACTGGCCACCGGTCCCACATAGCCTACTACGACTAAGAAAAGTGAGGTCAAAAGTGATTCATATCAATGCTTGCCTCTTTGGCTTGTGTTTAGGGATTTATTCTTTCTCTCTTCTTCCTCTTCCTTGTCCTCTTCCACCTTTTCCGATTTTTCGTCATAATCATAATCTTGAAAAATGCTGCTTTTCGTTCTTGTCATCCACTTCCTTCTCTTTCTGATATTTATTTTCCTAGTTTTTATGTCTTTTGTAATCACTGGATCATGTTCTTTTTAACTTAATCCGTCCCCACCTCCTCCTCCTCCTCCTGCTCCTCCTCCTCCTGCTCCTCCTTCTCCTCCTCCTCCTCCTCCTTCTCCTCCTTCTCCTCTTCATTCTCCTACGCCTCCTCCTCATTCGCCTCCTCCTTCTCCTCCCCTTCTCCTCTTACTTCTTCTCCTCTTCGTCCTCCTCCTCCTTCTCCTCTTTATTTTCCTCTCTTTATTCATCTGTTTCATCATCCGATCGTGTTATTCTTATTTAATTTCCCGACCGAGTTTTCCCAAAGGCCGCCAAGGAATAAAAACGCAAAGACTGCTACTGATTCAGTTTTACTCTTCATTAAACGCCCTCCGTGGTGGCACCCACGCCCACACCCATTCCCCATCGCTCTAGGGAACACAGAGCACAATGAGGGAAATTTATATTTACTACTCATGAGGGAAATCAGCTGCACATTTCCTACCTTTGGGTTACAATCAAGCAAGGCTAAAAGAGAACTGGGTCACGACCTAAATTCCAGCCAATCAAATCATCTCCTACAGACTCTAGCCAATTACACAGTACACTGCTAAACGCACACTTCCGATCGTATGGTAGGGTAATGGCAGATTTATCGTGCTCCTTTATAAAGACTTTATGTAGACCTCGGAGACGTGGGCCTGAGGTTTATGGATCATTCAGCAAGCATTTATATATCGCCATCACCAGGTTATTTAAAAGGACCTCACATTATAGGCAGAAACACTAGGAAGACAGTGTATATATACATATATATTTATGCATTACATATATAAGGTCACATATATACTTATCTATGTACAGTTGTACACTGTTCTATATATATTACATATATATATAGGCATACATACATCTGATCTAATCTAATGAAGAACTTCTATAGCACCACTGAAATACATCAGTCGATGGTCGCTATTAAACAAAATCATTGTGCATGCAAAATTCCAAGTCTAGTCCAGTCAAAAGCCAACATTCGTGCATGCATATACACATACATTCATACATATACAGGCATACATACATTCGTGCATGCATACATACAAATGTACACACATGTGTACATATACAAGCATTCATGCATATATACAAACATAGGAAACATACATACATAAATATACAGGCATACATATTCATGCATACATACATACATATATAGGCATACGTACATCTGTCCTTTTCCTGTGTTGGCGCTGTGGCTTTGCTGCTTCTTCATCGTTTGCAGACAGCAGTCTGCTGTCACAGAGAAACCAATGTTGACTTTGAAAGCCCCGAAGAAAAAAGTCTTCAATAATTTAGGAAACACGGAGCAAACAGACCGAGACTCTCCAGAGAAGACGAAAAACTACGAAGAATAAAACAAAACAGTCACTCGCCTGCCTTTACTGCCAACACGGTATTATGGTTTTACCATGGTATTATAGTTATACCATGGTCGTATAACAGACATATAGACACACACACTCACACAGTGACACACACACACAGGCAGAGACAAGCAGACAGACATATACATAGACAGACATAAGCCACTACAGAAACAGACAGACAGACACACACACAGACACACACACAGACACACACAGATATAAACACATGCAGAGACAAGCAGACAGACATATACATAGACAGACATAAGGCAGCCACTACACAAACATGCTAACACAGACAATGATGCATACAAATTTATGCAGAAAGAGGCAGACAGACACAAACAAAGACAGACACATATGATTACAGATACTTACAAAAACAGACACATACAAAAAACACAGATATATACACCTAAAGTCCTAAACCATGACCCCGTAATCTGGGTCACGTGGACTGCCAAATTATCCCCGCAAGGCATATACATTTATATAATTTATACATATATATATAAACATATAATACATATAGTTATATATAATTATATATATTTTTATATATGGATATATATATAATTTATATATATATATTATATGTATGTATATTTGTATGTATATATATATATATATACAAATGTATATATATACACAAATATACATACATAATATACATATATATATATATATATAAATTATATATATATCCATTAGGGTGGAGTGAAAAAAGCGAAAATGAGAAATTCAAAAAGTAATAGCAACCAAAAGTTGCCTTATGGTATGGGCTAAAAAAATGTCGAAAAAGTTTTTAAAATTTTTAATGTCTTGATGCTCCCCAAGAGGGCCAAAGTTACGAAAAATAGCGTTTTTTCGAGAAAATCGCAGGTTTTCTTTTAAAATATTCTAATTGAAAACTAATTAACTGTCATTCAATACACCGTTGGAAAGAGCTCTTAAAACTGAATGAAATGATGTATTAATTTCCAGAATATTCCCGTATTTATAGAAGTTATTAACTTTTTACCATTTCCCATGTTTCGCGACATGTCGCTTAGTCTGAAAACGGTTAAACACTAATAACTTTTTACCCTTCGAGATATTTCAACCGATAGTATGTCATTCGATTCATCCCTGGACCGCCGTTCCAACGGTACATTGTGATGCGGGATTATTTAACAGGACACATTTGTTTTAAATTTTTTACAGTTTTGGTACAGTTTTGTTTGCAATATTTCTTTGATTCTGTGCTCATTTAAGCTGTATGAACACTTTGTCCGATGAATTGAGCGCTAGGAACATTTCATTTTGTTCATGAATAATTGCGAAATGTCGAAGCATAAAAGCTACAATGCCTACGCGTTCTAAGACATAGTTTTCGATGTTCCAAGACAGACAGGAAGTAGGGCAGACTATTCTACCCACGTTTGAGAAATGTATCTCTGTTCAACTACCCCGATCTTCACTCTCTAATGCCTTCTTTTCCGTCTCAATTTAGGAAATCTTTTATGCAGATATATTTCATGGTGTTGACTGTGGCCATGTCACTCTACTCTTCCTCTTTGACATCAGTACCGCTTTTGACAATGTTGATCACACCATCCTCTTAGACCTGCTGTCTAGGTCGTTTGGGATTTTTGACTCTGCTATTCTTTGATTCTATTCATTCCTAACGGATCGCTCTGTTTCTGTAGTTTTCGGTCCTACCCGCTCTCCCTGTGTCCATTTGTCTTATGGCTTACCTCAGGGCCCTGTCCTTGTTCCCCTTCTGTTCATCTTGTATACTCGGATCTAGCTAGGGTTCTTGGTCCACTCGGTGTCCTTTTCCACCAAAATGCTAATGACACGGGTTCTTTAATTCATTGTCGATACTGTTCTCTCTCTATCACTATTTCAAGGCCTAGTGTACTTTAGTTTATTCTTTCCATAGCCTTTGGTCCCCTCGGTCTTCGGCCTGTAGCCATTTGGCTAGCTGTCCCTGGAATGCGGACCTATATGTGAGCCATAGGTCTATATAGGAATTTCGCTTTTATTGGTCCTCCAGCTGAAACCGACTGCCTCAGTCCCTTATGATTGAATTCCTTTCTCTTTCCTCTGACCAGTTACTCAAGCACATGAAACCTATCTTTTTGTCAGTGAATATACTGCCTGGGTCGGGAGCGCCTCTGATTTTAAGTGGTGCTTAAGTAGAAACATGAGCGGGAGACAACATTGATATGATCAGACAGAGAGAGGACAGAAATCCAGAATGAATCAAAGAGCATGCAAAGATGAAGAAAAGTGCGCATTGGGAAACGTAGGCGAAGGGACTCAGAGTCAATCCCGGCAAGCTGGGCATGGTTACCGAGCCAAATGTATACTGGGTCTTGTCTTGGTTTAGAAAAAAAGGTTAACGGACAACCATCAATCAAGAACAGCTGAAGCCTCTAGAATATTAGGTTCAACCAGAGCTGCGGCTGTGACGGCAGGGCCATGAAGGTAAGGCATGAATGGAACCAAAGAAGAGCAGACTAGCAGAGTTAACAATCCCAAACGACCTAGACAGCAGGTCTTAGAGGATGGTGTGATCAATAGTGTCAAAAGCGGAACTGATGTTATAGAGGGAGAGTAGAATGATGTGGCTACGGCCCACATAATGAAATATATCTGATAGAAAACTCACCATAAGAGATTCCGTCGAGTGGAATTTCCTAAATCCAGGCTGAAGAGAAGGCATTAGAGAGTGAAGACCAATCTATAGTGGCCCAGTTGAAGAGAGATACATTTCTCATATGGGGTAGAACAGTCTGCCGTAGTTCCTGTCTGTGTTCGAACATCGAAAACTATGTTTTACACCGAGTAGGCATTGTAGCTTTTATGCTTCGACATTTCGCGATTATTCATGAACAAAATGGAATGTTCCTAGCGCTCAATTCATCGGACAAAGTGTTCATACAGCTTAAATGACAACAGACTCAATGCAAGATTGCAAACAAAACTATACTAAAACTGTAAAAAATTTAAAACAAATGTGTCCTGTTAAATAATCCCGCATCACAATGTACCGTTGGAACGGCGGTCCAGGGATGAATCGAATGACATACTATCGGTTGAAATATCTCGAAGGGTAAAAACGTTAGTAGTGTTTAACCGTTTTCAGACTTAGCGACATGTTGCGAAACATGGGAAATGGTAAAAAGTTAATAACTTCTATAAATACGGGAATATTCTGAAAATTAATACATCATTTCATTCAGTTTTAAGAGCTCTTTCCAACGGTATATTGAATGACAGTTAATTAGTTTTCAATTAGAATATTTTAAAAGAAAACCTGCGATTTTCTCGAAAAAACGCTATTTTTCGTAACTTTGGCCCTCTTGGGGAGCATCAAGACATTAAAATTTTTAAAAACTTTTTCGACATTTTTGAGCCCATACCATAAGGCAACTTTTGGTTGCTATTACTTTTGAATTTCTCATTTTCGCTTTTTTTCACTCCACCCTAATATCCATACATAAAAATATATATAATTATATATAACTATATTATTATATGTTTATATATATATGTATAAATTATATAAATGTATATATATATTATATATATATATATATATATATATATATATATATATATATATCTGTCCAGCAAAAACTGCCTAGCTACGTTGTTTTGATCTGGTGCCAGGCAAGAATAATAAACATCGAGAATGGCCGCACAGACATACATTTTTACGTATGTATGTTTAGACATTGTTGATACGTACATAAATACGATACTTACATTAATACATACGTCCGTATGTACGTAAATACGTACATATGCAACAACGAACGTATTTATGTACATAATGACGTACGTATTTATGTATTTCTGAGGATTTATAGACCACACACACGGCTTGCCACAGATACAGTCAGTACCTCAGGAACTCCTCAGTGGGTGGGTATATATACGCTCAACATGCAAGAATATCTATTTACCTTGTGCACATGCAGTGCAAGGACTTGTGAGTGTGATTCTGGAAAACGGTTTTCCTAGGAAAAGCAACCGTCAGTTGATGATTTGTGCATCACTATTACGGCGCAATAGAGGTTCCCCGTTTTCTTCGTTGTCAATGCAATAAAAATTGGGCAGAAAAATCTAGGTAAATCTTGTCAAACTTAAACTATTCCGAAATTCATACAAAAACGTATCAAGGTACACAAAAATACAAAGATAATGCAATACAATGAGAGACAATGCAACACAATAAAAAAACCAGACAATGCAAGGCAACAGGAAATAAGACAATGCAAAGCAATATGAAACAAGACAATGCAAAACAGTATGAAACAAGACAATGCAAAGCAATATGAAACAAGACATTGCAAAACAGTATGAAACAAGACAAGGTAAGCAATACGAAACAAAACAATGCAAAGCAATATGAAACAAGACAATGCAAAGCAATAGGAAACAAGACAACGCAAAGCAATACGAAACAAGACAATGCAAAGCAATACGAAACAAGACAATGCAAAGCAATATGAAACAAGACAATGCAAAGCAATATGAAACAAGACAATGCAAAGCAATACGAAACAAGACAATGCAAAGCAATACTAAACAAGACAATGCAAATGGGATACAATAAAAATTTACCTGATAATGCACAGCTGGAAAAGAATATAAACCGAACGCGCAGAATGTATTAGACATCGGTTGCCATCTGCGCAGGGCAATAGAAAACATAGGCCAACACAATGAGATGCAGAAACAATGAGCTGCCAACCTCTGTATCTCTGGCATCAGGTGTGTCAAGGACCTATACCGGAAAGACGACGAGAGCCAGGATGGATGATGGTGCACGATGCTAGGGAGGAAGAGGAAACATGGTATGAGGAGGATGAAAGAGGAGATTGTGATGAGGAAATAGGAGGAACTGGAATGAGGAGGATGGGGAGAAAGGAGAAGGAGGAATAAGTAGGACAGAAAAGGAGGAAAGACCAGCAAGGAGGAG